>VYZQ01048750.1:0-17381 GCA_013400655.1 Mystacornis crossleyi | reverse complement strand
ATCCCCCCAGGGGGGACACCTCCACATTAGCCCTCTTAAAGACATCTCAAGGGTCTCTGCAGATGCCCACACCTGCACTCTAGACTAAGCCAGAGTGACTTTTGAAGCTAAGGTTAGGAAGAGCTCCAGAAACAAAACCTCAGCTCAACAATAAACTCTGCAAATATTGAATTCAATGAGAAGGAGCAGAAGTGCAAAAGTAAAGATGTGCTTTTCAGAATCACAGCCTGTAAGAGGAAATAGAACTATTAAATGCTCTGCAAACAACCAGAAGACCATCAATAATTTGGGAACTGACCCATTGAGGATCTGTCTGCTTTTATGGTTCTGTGGCGAAAGAACATCCAGTCACATACGGTATTTTTCAAGTTCTGAATCTGCCAGAAGGGAAGCATATTGGCCCAAATGTTTGTGTTGCAAAACTACATGCCCTCTCCCAGACACACACACCGATGTGAGACATAAACTCACCATACTTATGCCATTAGTCAGATAGGACCTTGATGTCTGAACCATGTGTTCCCTTACTAAAAACTGGGCCACTCTAGCTGAATCTGATAGAGAAAATATTTATGAAAGGTGTGAGGAGCCCATTTGTTAAGATATGACTGGTAGCAGAGCAGCTCTGACTGACATGAGTAATTAATTAAAAATACACTGAACTGTCTCACACAGGCAGAATACAGATTTGAGGGGGGAGGTTCAGGCTAAACCCATATTTCTCCTACAAGCAGATCGTACTGGAATCCTTTTGAGGGAAGATCACATCCCCTCCCCACTAATTTTCACCTTTGTGGCTCTGTTCTGAAAAACCCAGAATTGTCAAAGTATGAAAAAGAAAAAAGTATTTTTCCTTTGGCAATAGACTGATGACAAAGTGCTGGTTCAGCAGAGCAGGAGAAGAGACAGGGGACCTGACTACAGCTACACAGTACTCCCTTCTGGTTTTCCAGTAACAGTTTTACAGTAAAAACCTGTTTCCACATTGACTAATTGTTTCATTTAGCAGAACTATGCATGTGCAAAAGATAAAACATTTACCAAAGCTTCTAAAAGTTAGGAAAGTCCAGTGAGAATGGAGAGCTGTCTATAAGCCATGTATTTGTTGGAATTAAGGGTCCATTGCGTTTAAAACAAGGATGAGGTCCATGGCCATCCATGTCACAGTTGCATCTGCAGTTCTTAGCAGTGTTGTTATAGGTTTTTTTGGTGTGAATCTCAATAAGCATTTATAGTCTTGCCTGCATATAGGCATAGCTCCCAACAAGTTCTGAGGATTTAGTCCTACTGGCTTTAGCTTTTTTGACATATAAAGCTGAAATTATAACCTTTTTCTTTTTCACTTGAACACTACGATTTATTCCTTAGTGTGATATTATAAACTATGTGGCACCAAGGACTAACTGGGAAGTTTTTAGACAACATCTATTCCAGTAGGTTAAATAATGCNAGCATTCCCACATGCTCCCCAAGCTCATTCCGGAGCGCCCCTGCTGGCCATCACTGAGGCAAAGGGAAAAGTGCCTGACAGCCCCGGCGGCTGTCACTGGGGTCTGATTTTGTTCGTTGTTACTGCCTTAGTTATTGTTGTTTTTGCTTTGCCTTGTTGTACATATATATATATATATAAGTAAAGACCTGTTATTCCTATTTCTCATATATTTGCCTGAAAGCCCCTCATTTTCAAAATTATAATAGTTCGGGAGGAAGGGGGTTACATTTTTCCATTCCGGGGTGGGAGGAGGACTCCTGCCTTCCTTAGTAGACACCTGACCAAATCAGGACACAGGGTCCTTTCAAGACAAGAGAGCTTGATTGTGTTCTGGAGCCCTCTACAAATGTACACAGTGCAGCAGGATGAACACTTTTACTGTAGCACACTACTCCTCATTCCATATATTCTTTACCTTCAAGCCATGGCATCAGTTCAGTGATGTGCCATGAGGTCCTTGCTTCTTCACCTCATTATGAAACTCCCCAGCTAGTGAATGATGGAGGTGGAAAGAGTCCAGGTCTCCTGAAGGAAAATCTCTTTTGTGGGAAGCAGGAGGTAGAGGTCCCCAGCCACAGACTGGGGTTTTGTTGATTCAGCACTGTGAAAACTCTTTCTGTCCTCATTCAAGAGATGCAGATATTTTTTTAATATCTTTAGGTGTGGAGCTGGAAAATAGGTCAGGTAGAATAAGTGTGACAAGACAGGCCACTCATGGGGAGGTGGAAAGTTCAGCTATTATAAGTACAGTCGTGACAAGTTTAGATTTGGCATTTGCTGATCAGGATCTCTCAAACCTCTAATAACTTCAACCTTCTCCTGAAAGGACAGTGTGCTGGTGTTTGTCCTTAAAACATTTTGTGAAGTTAATGGTAGAAAGTAAAGGATTTATTTTAGGGGCTGAATATTCCATTAAATTAGCAATTCCAAGGTACTTAGAAGAGCATAATATGGCAGTTTCAGAAATTACATTTAACATTACACAGTCAGTTTTAGGGCACTTCATTCTTAACTACAGTGTGTTAATGAGAAAGATCTGATTAACAATAAAGCTAACAACTGTGTGTGATGATCCATGCCAATTAAGACTTATTAACGTAATGTAATGGAACATTTTCAAATCATAACATTATTTATTATGTACAGACTTCTTAAACTTAATTTGGTACAGAACTGAGCAATACTGGTGTTGGTTATTTTACTTATAAAACAGTCCCCAGCTTTTAGAGAGATGTCAAAAAATAATTATAGTAAGTCCAACCTTTTAAGTGTGTCTCCTTAATATTCCTACCAGTAAAGCCGGAAATTTTGTATAATCTAAATATCTAAAAAAGACAGTTAAAATTCCAAATTTCAACTGCAACAGTTACAAGCCTGATCACTTACAAACTAATAAGTTTTTAATAAACTTAAGATAGTAATATAGATTTAATATATTTCTGCAGTCTTTGTATCAGACCGCACCACATGTCCACAGAGCCACACTCATCCAGCTCAGCTCATGCTCATCTCATAGATCACCTCCAGCAAGACAGACCTGGTCTGATATTGCCATTGCATTACATAAGTTTGTAGCAACTTTGTCACCAAGTCTGACAATAGCAACAGGACACTAACACAGCATTTTGGAGATGTCAGTTCTAGTCCCTCCTGGGTCACATGAATCATAGACCATCTCTGTTTAAAGACCTGAGAAAGATTATTGCTCCTTTTCCCAATGGAGTGTGCAGGAAGGAACAAGTGATGCTCCGTGGTGCTCGGGTGCACCAGTGATGAGGGTCACAAAGCACCTTCATTGCTTTAGTATTTTTTGTTGTCAGCACCGCGAGTCCCCACTCAACCTGTGTACACTTAGGATTTACCCTAATGCTAAAAAAGGTGGTCATCTTGAAAGGTGGAGGGGACTTTTTACAAGGGTATGTAGTGATAGGACAAAGAGGAATGGCTTTGAACTGCAAAAAAGATTAATTCAGATTAGATGTTAGGAAGAAATTCTTTACCATGAGTGCTCCAGGCACTGGAACGTGTTGCCTAGAGACCAGGTGGATGCCATCCTTGGAAATGTTCAAGGCCAGACTGGATGGGCCTTGCAGTAACCTGCTATAGTGGACGATGTCCCTGCTCATGGCAGGGTGGGTGGAACTAGATGATATTTAAGGTCCTTTCCAAACCAAACTATTCCATAATTCCATGATCTAGGAGGCTTGGGTGGCCTGGCCTCAAAGTAATCTGAGAATTCATTTAAAATGCAGTAATTTGCATATCTTATGTGTTAAAATCTACTAACTCCTGACAACAATTTTTTTCTTCTTTCCCAAAAATGCCAGAAAAGCTATGTGTTTAAAGAAGAGCCACTCCACATGCTCTGAAATTTTCATCATAATCATGGGGATGGCCTGCTAGTGCCCCCATACTATAGGAAACCCTACTCCAACATCAAGGTTGGAAGAGACCTTTAAGGTTATCCGGTCCAACCATGAGACCAGTACCAGTGTAATCCACTAAACCATGTTGCTCAGGGCCAGATCCAGAAACCTCTTAAGCACCTCCAGGAATGGTTACTCCAAATCCCCGAGCAAACTATTCCAAGGCCTGAGCATCCTAACAGTGACAAAAAATTTCTGTCATGTAATCTGAATCGCCCCTGTCTCACCTGAAGGCCATTCCTTCTGGTTCTCTCACTGCAGGCACAGCAGAAGAGACCAATCCCCACCTCACTACACCCTCCTCTTCTCGAGACTAAACAAACCCATCTGCCTCAGCCACTCCTGATAAGAAATGTTCTCTAGTCCTTCCACGAGCCTTGTTGCCCTTCTCTGGAGCTGCTCCAGCACCTCAATGTCCTTTCTGAAGTGAGGGACCCAGAACTGAGCACAGCACTCAAGGTGCAGCCTCACCAGTGCAGAGCACAGAGGTACAATCACTTCCCTGGTCCTGCTGGCCACACTACCTTTGATACAAGCCAAGATGCCATTGGCCTTCTAGGCCACCTGGGCACACTGCTGGCTCATCCTACCTCTAGCTCTGGTTTGCATACTACCATTTGCTTCTCTGAAGCACAAAAGCATCCTAGGACTAGCAGCAATTTTTTTTTTTTTTGTGATCATGCTCAAACCAGGCTAAGCTTCAGAGATCAAAACAAACTTTCAATCTCACTTAAACATCTACAGGCATGTTGCTGTGATGCTCAGAGCCCTGAGACTCTTGGGAATAGACTTTTGGTACAAAAATCACCATATGTCCATTGTTTACACAGGAAGCAATAAGTATGACAAATAGTACAGTTAATAAAATTTAAAAGGGTTTTTATAATTACTTGGGTATTGCTTTGCAGGGTTTTGTGTCTGGGGAAGTAACAGATAGCAGAGTAAAATGGGTATAAAACATTTTTCAAATTAGAAAGGCTTTTTGCACTTCAGAATCACTCTGCTGCACTTTGTATTCTTTGCATTTTTTAGTCTATATTAATAATAAATTAATATTTAATTAATTCATGATAAAAATCAGATATTCTGAGTTATGAGGAAAATTTGACGCATCTCTCCTAAAGACATGAAAAATTTTGTGAGATACTGTAACTTTCAGAAGTTCCTGGTTTTTGAATGCTTCACCTCACATGCATCAGACTGTGAAAATGATGGGGGATTTTAAGAGTGACAGGAGATGAGGGGATTCGGTTTTGTTTTGGCCTCTTCTTTTGACATGGGGATTTGTTCATTCTTGTTTTGCATATAATTTCTTAGGTATTTTTAAGCATAAAATAAGGAAACAAGAAAATCTAGTGCAGTGCCTAAGTTTTACCTATTCTCACACCTTTTAAAATCTTTATTCCATACAAACCCTGTGGGTAACTTCTTACCTGTGGATCTCCTCAACTCTTGCCTGGCATCCATCATGCAGAGAGAGTTTTACCTTCCTTTAAATCTGTGTGTACGTCACAGCCTATAATCTTATTTAACTTTCCCAGATTTGATTCCTCTTTTAGATAATCAGCACACCCATAAGTCATGCACACAAGTCACTGTGAGTGTATTACGTGTTCAGTGGAGCTCTCATATGAAACCCTGGTAAAGCCCACATGGTATCAGTGTGCACCACACTATAATCCAGTGGGGCATCACATGTACGAGCACATATTTATGCATTTGTGCATGTGTCTAAGGACCGTGCAATATCTGGCCCTTAACTAGCAAAATGGAAATGCTTCTTCTTTCTGTGCACCGTCACTTAATGGCCGTTCAGTCACCCATCGTTTCTTCAGGAGGCAGTTGTCCAATGGGCCTTTTTTGGACAAGACTGAAATCAAGGCAAAGTGAAGGTCCATAACAGGACCTCAGAGATGTCAGGGGTCTCTGCAGCTAGTTCCTGCCTCACACCATTTGGTATCTAATGGTTGCAACGATTTTTAAAAAACCTGCCATTCTTCACCATGTCCATGACATGAGATAAAAAATGGTACAGAGACACCTGAAAGGATGAAGACACCACAGAACATTTACTGACTTGTAGAAAAAGTCCATTCCCAGACATTTTAGGCTTAGTAGAGAAGACATTTGCAACCAGAAAAAGAAGCATTAGGGCATTTACATTTAACCCATTCCTGGGTTGCTGAGGCTGCCACAGAGTTGTGCTACACCAAGTGGATATGCTGGCTTGATCTTTACACATTCCTGTCTCACCCTAAGGGCAAACACATCCAGAGCCATGTGATTATACCTTTCCAAAGTAAGTGTACTGCTGTGGAACGTGAACTGTTTTGATGTGCAGTGCAACCTGGCCCAGAATGAGGAGACTTCACAGGCAGTGTCAGGCACCCTGGCAGTAGAAGTTTGGAAAACTCTGGCTTATAAATACTGGCATTAAGCTCAACTTCTGGGCAAGATCATTTCCCATCCCATGAAGTCTGATGCCCAGAGAGGAATGTCCTAGATGGCTGCATGCTTATGAACAAAAGTGAGCCTTTCTGAAAGGTCTCTCAATAGGGTCTTCTCNTCAAGGTGCAGCCTCACCAGTGCAGAGCACAGAGGTACAATCACTTCCCTGGTCCTGCTGGCCACACTACCTTTGATACAAGCCAAGATGCCATTGGCCTTCTAGGCCACCTGGGCACACTGCTGGCTCATCCTACCTCTAGCTCTGGTTTGCATACTACCATTTGCTTCTCTGAAGCACAAAAGCATCCTAGGACTAGCAGCAATTTTTTTTTTTTTTGTGATCATGCTCAAACCAGGCTAAGCTTCAGAGATCAAAACAAACTTTCAATCTCACTTAAACATCTACAGGCATGTTGCTGTGATGCTCAGAGCCCTGAGACTCTTGGGAATAGACTTTTGGTACAAAAATCACCATATGTCCATTGTTTACACAGGAAGCAATAAGTATGACAAATAGTACAGTTAATAAAATTTAAAAGGGTTTTTATAATTACTTGGGTATTGCTTTGCAGGGTTTTGTGTCTGGGGAAGTAACAGATAGCAGAGTAAAATGGGTATAAAACATTTTTCAAATTAGAAAGGCTTTTTGCACTTCAGAATCACTCTGCTGCACTTTGTATTCTTTGCATTTTTTAGTCTATATTAATAATAAATTAATATTTAATTAATTCATGATAAAAATCAGATATTCTGAGTTATGAGGAAAATTTGACGCATCTCTCCTAAAGACATGAAAAATTTTGTGAGATACTGTAACTTTCAGAAGTTCCTGGTTTTTGAATGCTTCACCTCACATGCATCAGACTGTGAAAATGATGGGGGATTTTAAGAGTGACAGGAGNTAAAAAACCTGCCATTCTTCACCATGTCCATGACATGAGATAAAAAATGGTACAGAGACACCTGAAAGGATGAAGACACCACAGAACATTTACTGACTTGTAGAAAAAGTCCATTCCCAGACATTTTAGGCTTAGTAGAGAAGACATTTGCAACCAGAAAAAGAAGCATTAGGGCATTTACATTTAACCCATTCCTGGGTTGCTGAGGCTGCCACAGAGTTGTGCTACACCAAGTGGATATGCTGGCTTGATCTTTACACATTCCTGTCTCACCCTAAGGGCAAACACATCCAGAGCCATGTGATTATACCTTTCCAAAGTAAGTGTACTGCTGTGGAACGTGAACTGTTTTGATGTGCAGTGCAACCTGGCCCAGAATGAGGAGACTTCACAGGCAGTGTCAGGCACCCTGGCAGTAGAAGTTTGGAAAACTCTGGCTTATAAATACTGGCATTAAGCTCAACTTCTGGGCAAGATCATTTCCCATCCCATGAAGTCTGATGCCCAGAGAGGAATGTCCTAGATGCATGCATGCTTATGAACAAAAGTGAGCCTTTCTGAAAGGTCTCTCAATAGGGTCTTCTCCTGAGCAGCTGCTGGTATCTCTTCTTTCAAGCAAGGGCATGGGGTTGTGAGGTTTGTTTGGTTTTTTGGTTGGCTTTTTTGGTTTGGTTGTTGGGGTTTGTTGTTTTTGGGGGGGATTTTTTGGTTGGTTTTTCTATTTTTTGTCCACTTACAGCATGTGATTTCATTAGACATGTGAGTAAAATTGTGAGTTTTGTGTCTTCCTGCTGTGAACTCCCCTCCCACTTACCCCATTGCTTCTGAGAAAAAGAACCTGAAAATGGGTGCTTGAGATTTTTCTTTCTGTTGAACTGAAAGTGAGAGAAAAGCTGAAAATTTCTGAGCACAGCTGTACTTTCCCAATCAATAAGAATTGATTGAGAGCCCAAAATGCTCTGTACACAGCTACAGCCCTGCATTTCCTGTCACTGCCCAAGGTGAAACCTTTCATCGCCTGCTGCAATGATTCATTTCCAAAACTTCAGTTAAATTATCACAACGGCAGGTGACCTCTGATTTTCACCCGTGTCTTTTCCCCACCCTTGCGCTCTTTTATTATTTTTCAATTAAAATGTGACTCACTGTGGTGGAATTTTGTCAGAGTCCATCAACCCCGATCCTCTTCCTCTCCAAACCTTCCTGCTAATACATCTGTCACAAATTTTATTTTAAGCCTCAGTATTTGGTGCTGTATTTGTAGCTCCACAAACTGAATTCAGAAGGGCTCTGTTTTGCCAGGTGCTGCACAAACATAATGAGACCTATCCCCAGGAGCTACTTTAAAAATTCCTTTCTGTCCTTTAATGATAGGCTTGTTCTCTGTGTGTTTTCTTCTGTTTCTCTTGCTGGTTGTCTGCTGAAAGCAGTAGCCTGGCAGCAAACTGGATTGTCTTACTGGAGATGGCAGAACTGCTCCAGATTTCTGCTCTGAGTATCTGATATCAGGACATGTTCCCATCTTTCACTCATTAAAAATTAGTTCTGATAAAATGGCATGATATGTGCAATAGAAAAATCTTCTAAGGTTAGAGAACCAATAAACCTCCCTTCTTTTTTGATTCAGTGCAATCCTACCTGTTTTAAGAGACTTTAATTACTAATTAACTATGCTGTTCATTTGCTCCATTATATTAATGCTTGCTTTCTTCTGGGATTTCAGCATCTGTTGGGGAGGAAACCTTGGAAGAAAGCCAAAAAAACTGTGGCTAAAGGTGTTAGCGATACCCTTTTCAAGTCAGAACGGGGACACCATTTGATGGTAGTTGCCCCACTGTGTTACTCTCTTGAATCACATCCTGGGAATGTGACACACCATGTCAGAGGAGGCCTTAAATTGAGCACCCTTGTGTGAATTAATCCTCGTAAGCAAAAGCCTCCCACTTTTTCTATGAAAAATTATCTCCAAGAGATAATAGGCAACAGCCTGGCCTACAGGCAGCCACATGCTGGTGGTGGAGTTAATTGATGCAAATGGCTCCGGGGTGTTTTGCAGAGGATCTCCAGAGGATCTTCATTGTCTTTAACATCCACATTGCAGCACAGCTTTCTTAAAGAAATAAGTTACTTTCACAAGACCTTTCCTAAGAAGGAGAGTCTAAACAAGGATGAGAAAGTCATCACCAAATTCTAGTACTCAGTACTGGAAACACAAAGTTAGGTGTCATTATTGTTAGTCTCCTACATGTTTCAGTGAAGTTCTATTAATATGTTTTCCCACATAAAAGTGGGAAAGTGCAAATGATCCTGTGTGTCAGAGCTTATGTTTTCATTTCAGAATTAACTTAGGTGAAGCTGTTGTCTCTTTCTCCTTCACACAGAAACCCCAAATCTGGGAGTGTGTTTTTCATTCAGAGCAGGATTACTGATCGACACTCAGGATCTCTTCACAAGGACTGGCACCCTCAGCACTGAAGATGCAGTCACAACATTTGAAAGCTGAGTTCCCCAGTGTTTTCCCACACCTCTCTGTCCCCAGAAACCCAGTCCACTCCAATTTACATATACTCACCTGAGCAGGGGTATGTCTACACCATCATCTCATTCCCCACAGCACGCCTGTTCTGGATTCACTGATCCTCTATAGCACAAAGATTAATTCACTCTCCTGCTATTTTTGGAAAATACCAGGTAGGTCCTTTGAAAGAAAAATCAAAGTGTTATGTCTTATCTATTCAGCTCTGGGAATATCTCCCAGCAGGCAGTATGGATGAGAATGTACCAGGCTGTCTTCTGCTCTGCAGAGTCCTCCAGCAACTCCCTACAACCTTTGCTAACTCAGAAACTCCAGATTTGGCATGTCATACATACAAGACCAAAATGTAGAATCTCAGCTTCATTTCATGAGCACACCAAGCATCAGGGCTGCAGCACAGCTCAGAGTTTGAACTGAGAAGGGACCCAAAATGACAGCTGTGTCTTAGGGAAGGAAGGACCAGAAGGACATAAAGCCAAATGTGTTAAGGAAAGGACAGAACTACTCTGCCATCAAGGAGGCCAGCCAGGCTAGTGGAGATGTAACCACTAGTGGATGTGTTCAGCAGGGTAGATGTAGCCAGAGAACATCATTTAATGCAGTAAAAATGATTATGGGATATTACTTTGATGGGTTCAGGGGTGCACAGGGGTGTATGCAATCCCTTTGTGGAAATAATGAATCTGGGATGTAACCAAGGTTTGCTAAACAGAGTTCAGATCCACATGGAATTCAACCACATTTCTGTAGTAAAGACCTTAATATGTGATTGATAGTGGTTCTTTTAATGGATTCCAAATCAGAACTTTGTTGAGTAAAAATACAACAGATTTCTTAGGTGATGATTTTGCGAGGGGGAAATGCTGTTGGTACTCCCTCACAATTCAGGGATTTTTGTGGTACTGTTCTTCAGCTGTGATTATTTTTTTTTCTGGTACATTATATAGACCATCCATTTTGGAGACAACAGAAACCAGAGAGCTCTCTTACATGGACAGCTGCCCCCAGTCTTGTTTTGAACATGGATTTCCTTCTGTGTTGCTCTTATATTCAGAGAGGAGTATATGAACTGTGGGTCCACTAACATTGCAAGATTAACCTTAACTGGAGACCTCCCACCTGCAGTGAAAACACAACCTGTAACTGTTGTCAATCCACTTTTTGAAAAATGACCTGCCTACAAGTCCATGTCGTGCCATAACCAGCTTTCATTCCCAGGAGTTCCCCAGCTGGTCCTGAGAACCTGACTCAAGAAGAACTACGAAATTCAAATCTGGGGAAAACACAGTTGGCTGTTGGTCACGGTAGAGGGAAAACTCTCTGCTGCGACCTAAGGTGAAGAGGTTGTAGTAATTGCTCTAGTTTACTATTGTAGAGTAGTCTTGTGTATATCTACAGAGATGGGAAGGAGTGGAAAATCCTCTCCATGCTCATCCCAGCTGAGGACTGTGTAGGCAAAGTGTGGGTACCTTCAATGCAAGACACTTACAGAGGCCACACCATTTCTGAGGACTTTCTACAGTCTGGATTTTATCTGTGGACACACTGGAGGGTTAAGGCAGGAAATTTTCTCAGGAACTCATTGTACTTTATGTACTCACTGTGTGTTTTATCTAAATCCCTTATATCTGCATAGTTGTCTTGGATGTCTCAGAAGAAAAAACATTTGCATGAGATTTCTTCCAATTTTTACTTCCAGAAAAGCCAGAAATAGTATAAGAATTTCAAGAATGGCCTCTTAACTTCTGCTTTGGGTTCTCTGTAGAAGGAAGACATACAAATCTCCTAATATGTTCAATTCAACATCATTTTTTCTGGATTTTTTTGTCAAAGTAGCTTCTCTATATTTAACTGCGGAGAAGCTACAATACCTGCACTAGGACAGCACAGCAATCAGAAGTGTTGAGTGGAAGAGCAATATTTCAACTGTTCTACCCTTATGGAGAAGGTGTGTGATATTGGTGGAAGACTCAAGACTTTCTAATACTCTGGAATCACTACATCGCACTAATGCACGTATTTACTGAGTGGTAGGTATTGCTGGAGACAGAAGAGAGATGAAAAAATCTCTCGATAAGCCTGCCCAGAGTCCTGTTCAATAGCAGAATGTTGATCTATGTGGTCATCTTGTTTAAGTAAAAGTTCTTCCAGACCTCTTTAAGCCATGTGGAACAGAATATCACTGTAGTTGGCAGCTCTGTACCTCCAGTGTGCCTGACCCACCAGCGTGGTCCCTGACTGAGCACACACACCAGAGGGGCCAGGAGCTCCCTTATGGACAAAGAACCATTTACAGCTGCTTTCCTTAGTAGTGTGTCTCTGCTTTGTGACGTCAGTGGGTTTTTTTTCCTTTCTTTCCTTTCACCAGAAAAGCAGTTAAATCAGCATCAGGGACAGCATTACCGGAATGTGACTTGTTAGTGCCAGAGGTATTGTAACACATAGTCTGCACTGCAAATAGGATGAGAGATAAGGAACTTCTTCACATCTGGGGTGGGCTGCATATCTCCTTCACACTGGCAGAGTAAGCAAACGGCTTTGCTAAATGACAGTTGTTCGATCCAACAAACTGTGTGCTCTGTCCCTTTTCACATACTGTAAATATCCATATCAGAAAGTACACGACTAACCCATACTGAATCCTTGGCAGATAAAAATCAAAGGAGAGATACTGAAGTCTGATGTCTTCATCCAAAGCTGACTGAAGTCAATCTCCTGAAAGATTTGGCATTTAAAGGAATCCCTAAATTACCCTTTCATCCTTGGGGATGTTAGCTGGGGCAGAAATCTCTCCAAAGATGGTCTGAGGAGCAAGAACATAACACTATATGAAACTGATGTTGCCTTTCTCAGACTGTGCCCACAAAATCCATAAGACAAGCTGGAACCTACACATCTACTGTCAGCCCCATAAATCTAGGCTTATTATAAAATAAATAAATAAAATTAAAAGCCTCCCTAGTTAAACTGCCCCTTTCAAATTCTCACTGGCAACAGAAACGTCATTACCAATCACGCACTGATGGAAGCACTGTAGATCATTTCCAGTGTGAGTTACTGCCCAATTTCAATGGCTTGTGCAATCAGTGGGTTTTCTAATTGCTTTGGGGATTAATAACACTATAGGAGGCCATTTCACATTGGTTGACAATTATTTTATCCAACTGTATAAAGAACAGGTGATAAATTAATAAATTATAATCAGCCAGTTATTAAAGCTTAATGGCAGATGGCTGTAACAAGAATAAAGAGAGACTGAGCCTCACAAAGTGGTATTTTGATAGTATTTTTCAATGCATTTTTAATGAGAGACATATAAAATGCATAAAACTTATAAATCATTTATAGAAGAACAAACTACAGAGTTGAATGGTCCAGTTACAATGCTATCATTATATTATTAATATCACAAGATCACACAGCATCCAACAAATCTGACTGGCAGCTTATTGTGTCGGGTGCCGTACAAACAGAGGGCTGCTGCGGTGCTGAGGAGCTGCACAGCCACAGCTGGGGGCTGGAGGGCTGCCAATGTCATGGGAAGGTCCCAGGACTAAAGCCCACTCCCCTGCACAAGTTCTGCACTGAAGTCCTTAGTGGCTGTTGAACCCAGTCTAGGACTCTGGAATTTTAATCCAAACATGTGTGTATTTTTAAGGCATTTTGGTGTGCAAAGAGAACTGTGCTGTGAGACCAGGCAACATCTTGCATGCAGGTGGGGGAATGAATGTGCAAGACCTTGTTTGCCTGTTTGTTTGCAGGCATTTGACATTTCACAGCACAAACAACTGTGCATGCATGTATTTCTTGAATGCTATTTTTTGGTATGTTATTCTCAAAATACAGTCAATCAAATCAGTCTAGGACATCTATTGTTTTTCTGCCTCCTTTGGCTTCCTCTGGGGCGCTGAATAGCCTATTGTACATATTTTATAATTTCTGTGTGCTTTGGTGATATTCTCAACCTTTTAAGATCAGTAGTAAAACACTTTTTGAGTATAGCTGAGCTGGAATTTCAAAAATTGTCTGTATTATAACCTGGGTTACAGGTCTGCAGAATACAATTTCTTCCCTCGTACTCGTACAGCACTCAGCCAAATAACACCTTGGAGTCCTGGTCCAAGTCCTATTAAGAACAGATATAAGTCTCAGAAGCCTGACTGGTTGGTGACTGACTCAAATTCACCTCAGCCTATTGCAAGTTAGGGTTTTCCCCATGGAAAATTTGGTGCTAGAAGGACACTGCTTATGGGACATTAATACACATCAGTGCACACAAAACTTCAAGCTCTTCCACCTCAAAACTCATGTCAAACAAAGTTTTCCGTTTTTCCTCCCTGCTGAATGTTAGCTGGTGATTTAGTAAGATGCATTGAATATTCCAGCTCCCTAAAACCAGATGCATTGCTCACAAAATAGTCATCATGGGTAATATCCTCCCGAACTGTATTAATCCAGAGATCGAGAACTGAATAACCTCTGGAAAACAAGTTATGCTTCTTATCCTGAAGGTAAATGCTTTGTCACTGAGAGACTTTAAAAATGCGGTTGACAGATGAGTAGCCAACCCCAAACACGGTCTGCCAGTGCAAGTGATGCTGTCTCTTGGTATCCCCCAGCTACTTTCCCTTCCCTCTCTCATGAATATCACTGGCTACTTGCTTCTATCTCCATCCTATACCCGAGGCTCTGTAGAAGGAGGATCTCTGTTTTCCGTGCTTGTACAGCCCTTACAGTCATGAGGATTGGCTGGTCCTTGAAAAGGAGCCTTTCCCACAGAACAAATGAGAAAATAAGAACAAATACTCAGGAAATATCTTGCAAGCATCTTCCTGCACTGAGTTTGCTATAACCAGCCTTTGGCTGAACACAGGAACACCAGTCTGGCACCTTTTCCCAGCAACGACACTCACTTGCTGTTTTTTCTACAGGCAAGCAGAAGAAAGAGTGGATCTTCTACACATGCACTGGCAGAGGCTTTTGGGGAATCGAAAACGAGAGAGACTCTTAGGTCTTAAGGGGCAGGGACAGTCCACAGGCATGGCCTGGACCCCGGCTGTCAGCAGACCCTAGGGGGGTGTGGGAAAGGGGTAATGCTCGACACAGTCCTCATCCCTGCGAGATCTCCCTCTCTCATCTCTGTGAGATGTCAGCAGAGCTATGCTTCTTCTCGTGCCTGCTGCCTGGTGCTTCCTTCAGGCAGGTTCTGACTGCGTGCCCCTCTACTGACCTCCACCTCTATGTGTCCATCCTGACCTCCACCTCTGTGTGTCCATCCTCTTTCATCAAAGTAAAGAGTGATGTGTGCTCAGTCTTGGGCTAAATTGCAAAGAAGCCTCATCAACAGAGACATATAGGCAAGAATCTTTTAAAGCACTTAAAATTTCCTGGTTATTAAAAGAAACACAAGGATTTCCCCATTTCCTTCTCCTCTAACACCTGTTTTCCCTCTTCTAATAATGGGCCCTTTGCCCAGCAAGGAATAAAACCTTCCCTGAGTCACAAGACTATTTCTCAGCCACTTCAATGAGCTCTCAGGGTCCAGTTGTCTCTTGTAAGCAAAAGAAAGTACACTGCTTTCCCAAGAAATCAAGATGGAAGAACTGCTTATGTAGAAAATGGGTCAAGGGGTTGCACTGAGTCAAGCTGCTAAAGATGGGTTGGGATCCCCCCCATCCATACAGTCTGGGGGATGAACAGATTCAGAGCAGCCCTGCAAGCTCTAAGGAGCATAGTGGGATCAAAACCATGCACTTTCCCTGGCTCTGAAGGAATTTCCAGGGGGTGGAGACCTTATGAGGACAGCACCCTTACTCCCAGCAGACAGACATGCAATAGGGTTCTGAAGAGGACAGCACTGCACTCAGCTGGTCCTGTAGCCCTTGGGATGGCCAGGCAACCAGATGAGGGGCCAAGCTGGGCCTATGCCACCCCCAGGTGAGAAGAGCTCAAATGGCTTCTCTGCTTCCACATCCCCACTGACCTCAATCCCACATCCCAGTCAACCCTCCCTCCACTATGAGCTCTTGCTCTCCTTCAGCTGCAAGCCCTTCTCCTGCTGCACCAAGCATTCCTCAGTCAAAATGTGCTTTAGTTTCCTTTATGAGTAATTTCTGTCTCTCAAGTATAACTTTAAGCATTTTAGATTCTGTTTCTGCAAAGGTCTGGGAAAACTGCATCTCCTGCCATTCCCACTTTAAAGCTGTCAATACACAGAGAAACCCCCCATCCACCCCACCTTTTCCCTCTCCTGATTCTAGGCCCTTTGACTTATCATCATGATGCTACATATATCTGACCTTTATTGAATATGCCATCTGCCATGCTAGAAACTTTAAAAAGCATTTAACTCTGTCTGTATATAATTGGAATTTTCCTTGCTGCCCTCCAAATTTAGCACAAGATCATTTGAAAATGCTATACTTTACATTTCAGCTGAATCACAAAAGCCAATTAGATCAACAATAATTATATATATTTTTTTAAGAAATAAAATATTAAAAGCCATAATGCACCCAGGATTTCAAGAACTAAGAAAGGGCTATACTCCCTGCAGGTTTAAATACCAGGTAATTCTGTGTTATATTTTTACCCTCTCTGTAAATGTAAGTATCAACCTCAGACCTTCCTAAATGTGTTTTATTCTCTCCCAGCACACCAAGGTACACAACAGTCACTGTGAGTTGCCTTTTTTTGGTCTCCCTGAGCAGCAATATCCTCAAAGAATTCCAGCCAGTTAATGAGGCATGCCCTTCCCTTCCTGAAACCATATTAGATATCCTTAATTAGGCCATGCTTTTCTAACTGTTCCTCCCTCCCCTAATATCTCAAAAGAGGAGCTGAAGATTTTCAACTGCACAGATCTGCAGCTTCCTGGTGCATCCCCTGGCCCTTTATAAAAATAGAAAAAGAGATCACATTACCTCCTCCTCAGCCCTAAGATATCTCTCCCCTGAAGGAAGCAAACTTGTAAAAATAGTAACTACAGCTTCTCCAGTTTCCTAACCAGAGCAATAGCAGCCTAAATAGATGTATATTTTTCTTTCCTCAGCAAGGATGAGCCTTAGAAAGGTTGGAAATCTGTTTCAGATGAGCTTGAGAAAGCAAGGGAGCACATTCCCCTGCTCATCCAGAGCTTATCTTTCTATTGTTTATTCTGTTCACCTAAACCTTTGCGAGATAATTTTATGGTTTTCTAAGATAGAAGTTTCTTCTGTTTTTCTTGGTTAGGGTTCTCAGGGGTAACCAGAACTGAAACACA
Organism: Mystacornis crossleyi; assembly: GCA_013400655.1. NCBI lineage: Eukaryota > Metazoa > Chordata > Aves > Passeriformes > Timaliidae > Mystacornis > Mystacornis crossleyi. Next base: position 316 of record VYZQ01048750.1, on the reverse strand, counting down.
CCTCTTCAGATCATGCGTAAAATTTGGCCTTGTACTGGAAATACCAGAAGCTTCTGGAATTTCTCGTTTTCATTTTTCTAACGATTGTTCCAACACAGATGCTTGAAAGCCTTACAACTTGGACAAGCTGAGTTTAAAACTGAGGTTTGCAAACCATGGCCTAACTGATAAACTCTACCAAAACAAAGTGATCGTAGTTTACTCTTCCAGTCTTCCCCTGGAATAAGCCCAAATCTGGCCCTTCTCTGGCTGCAGTTACAGTACTGCCCACGCCTTCCCCATCACTCTCGGAAAAAAATCTGATTTTCATATATAA
>VYZQ01048745.1:0-25625 GCA_013400655.1 Mystacornis crossleyi | reverse complement strand
AGGTCAGAGGCTGAAAAGGTTGGATTCACGGGATATGTGTCTTGTTGGGAATGCTCAGCTCAAACAAACATCTCCAGGGCTGCAAGGAGCTGGCGCGGGCAGTGGTGTGTGTGCTGGGCTGGTCATGCATAGTTCTGGGGATGGAGAGTGGTCTGAAGTGGCCATGGCACATGGCTACGTGCAGACCCTTGGGTTTGTGTCACTGCCTGCCACCACGGTGCAGAGCTTCTTCTGCCTCTGGCAGCAGATCCCAGGGCCTGCAAGCTGCAGCAGTGGCTGCCTTGCAACCCTCTCATTGCACGCAGACCCTCACAGCACCCTGTGCTGCACCCTGCAGACCTTCCAGGATTCTCCCCAGCTGGGAGAGAGGTCTCCAGGACCTGGTTTGAGTGGCTGAGCTCAGCCAGCTCTGTCAGACCACGTGTGTGGGAGCTGGCTGGACTCAAGACCAGGAGATTGCCAAGTGCTGACATGAAGCTTTATCTTACAATTGATCTGGAGGCAGAGGGAGTTGGGAGTTAATGAAGCTAGCTGTGGATTTAGACAGGTGAGGATTGCTTGTGTTCCCTTAATGGGCATGAATCACCAGTGATGGCTTCCCATTCCTTACTGCTGGAATGCAAAGGGCTCCCCTGCAGCCCCGTGAGCCCCTGCTGAAGTGCCATAAGGTCATGATACAGCTTTTGGGCCTGGCATGCTGCTGCAAGGGGGACATCCCCACCTCTGGGGATGCTGCAGCAACCGGGGCACAATTTTGGGTGCTGGGAAGGAGAGTGACACCCCTGAGCTGCTGGAACAATTTCATGAGTCACCGCGTCCTGAATTTCACTCCAGCCCACCCATCTGTCATGACTTTGCTGCAAGACAGAGCCGTGAATGAGTGATCTTCCCACACGGAGCGGAGCAGAAACAGACGGGAATCCGCCCTGTATTTTCAAAGTGGAGGTTTTGATTACCACGGAGCACAATAACTGACAAGTGCCTTGTGGAGTAATTATTGCTGTGAAAGTAAAACCACCACCGCTTGCCTTCACACGTGCTGCGAGTGCTGCTTTGGCAGCACAAGGAACAGCCCCAAAAGGGGGATGTATGCACACAGTGTGGCAATTAATGCCTTTGGGGAGGAGGAACGTGGGGGAGAGGGAAATGTGGCCATGGAGTATCGAAGCCTTCGTCTCCGCAGGGCATGCGAGCTCCTCTGGGAACGCAGCCAGGATGTGGCAGGGCTCCAGCACGAGATCCTGTAGATCATTGTAATGTGACCATGTCTTACAGCCACACAGTGTGCACGAGAAAGGGATGTTCAGATCAGCTGAGCTTTGTCCTTTCCGAGATTGGGAGTTGATCTATCTCCCTGCTGGAAGCCCTCTGACAGCGCGGTGATGCTCACAAGCCCTGATGTTGGCAGCAGTGCACGAGGAGGCTGCAGGAGATGGGCGTGCGGTTTGCTCCTCGTGCCCAGCCCTCTCCCTCCCGTCAGCTGCACAAATTGGAGTTATTGCCACAGTATTTCCCAGTCTTCTTGGAGCCAAAAGCACATCAGTACTTATTTTGTTTAATTTACGCTTCGTTTCCTGCACGGAGCTTCTTGCAGTTCTATCCCCAAAAATATGTTCGGAGGAAAAGGTCAGCTCTTCAGGGCCCAGCACTCTATAAAGCCCATAGTAAGAGAATATAATATAGCAGATAGGGCAAAATTGGTTTCTCTGTTACTGAAAACCCCTCAGGTCACTGGCTTGTTTGCCAGGCTCTGAGTAAATCATTTCTCTCCATTTCAACTGTTTCCCAAAGTACTTCCCACGGGGTGCCCAGCACCTCCACTGCCTGGCTCAGAGCTGCAGGGTGCAAAAGACTTGCTCCCAAGTCTGACAGTAGGATATAACTGCATTTGGAAATTGTATTTGACCCTCCTTGCTCACAAAGGCCTTGCTAGTGGCAAAGTGATATTTCTGGGGGGGAAGAAAACCCTCTTCATTACTTGGTGGACAGCTCACTCACTCACTGTTACTGTTTGGGTAGTACCAGACAATTTTGGAACCAGTCTTTGTCCAAAGTTCATTCCATTCCAGAGCGAATCAAGCTCTGGCTGTTTTCTACCAGTTGTGTTTCTGGCTTGTGAGGAGCAGAGGCATTTCCAAACAGAGATCTTTCCTTTGAATGCTAATGAAACTGGGTTCTACAGAGCCATCGGAGACCTTTCCATAAGGTTCAGTGTACTGGGCTTTCTTAAAGGGGGTAGGGGAGAGATTATTTGTTTCCTCTCCTAGCTGAGGTATCCTTTTCAAATTAGCAGTGGGTAGGACGGCTCCCAGCTCCCTGATGATTCTGCACATCTTGCTGAGACACCCAAGGGCACCTTGCCTTTCCCAGGAAAAAGAAGCTGGTCCATCCTCCAGTGACTGCCAAGCTGGGGAGGGATGTACAGGGTGCTGACATGAACCTGTGTGGCTGGGGGAAAAGCTGGTTGTCAGCCTGAGTCCTGTCTCCTGAGAGTGTGGGTAAAACCTTGAACTTGTATTCAGGAAGCATCCAAACACGGATGTGTTATTAGCCAGCCTCCCTCCCTAAACTAATTTGCAAAAATTAATTTCAAGAAGCATTCTGGGAAAAAAGAAATTCTTACTGTTTCAGTGACCAGAGATGTGTTTTAAAAAAAAAAAAACTTATTTCACATTGAATGGAGCACTTGATTCAACTCATAAGCAAACACATTGGTAAGTACTGCAGAACAAACCCATTCTCATTTAAATTTAGCTTGATTTCTAAATGAAACATTTCTAATAGATCACTGGAGCCTTTCAGGATTGTTTCTATTTAACATTATGACTTAGCAACTACCACATTTGGTGAAAGGAAAAACACTTTGCCAAATGTACAGTCATTTAGGCGAGCCTGAAATGGTGAACAGCCTCTAAACAGATGGCCATGTTTTCTGAGCCTTGTTTGGGGCCCGCTGACACTGAGGTTGAGCTGCTGTCCTGGATGTTTCTTCCAAGCATGGAGAGGTCCCAGGTTTTTCCACCCATGTGAGGATGGGTGATGTTTTGGCAAGACATGCAGGCAGGGGACCAGTCATGATGGGGAGGGCTTTAAACCTCTTCCCCATTTCTCCCCCTGCCTCCCACACCCATAAATTATTCACTCCATTGCGGAGATCTCATGAATTATTGATCTCAAATTTGGTGTCTCCTAGCAACATGTTTACTTATTCCATTGCCATCCTTGTCCAGTCTCTGGGACACATGGGATGTCTCTGGCCCCTCTCCCACTGGCTCACCTCGCTCCCCCTGCCCAGAGCCAGGTGTCTCAGCGTGGCTGAGCCCTTCTCTCTGGCTCTGTGGGCAACATGGGAAGAGTGGGAAGAGTGTGCCTGAAGCTCTCAAGTCAGACTCTCTTCTGAGGGCAAAGCCTGTGGGCTTTGTGCCATTCCAGGAAGAGTCAGTGCTACACTCCACAGGGGATGCTCCTGTCTGCCTTGATCTGGATCAGCTGCTCCAAAGCTGCTCCCAGAGTCCAGGTCATGTGTTTGAATCTGGAAGTTGCCTCTAGGAGTTTCCCGCCTCTTGAAAAACAGGGAAAGGAGGATCAAGGAAAACAAACCAGCAGGGACAAACCTTTTCAAATAGTGTAGCCGGAAGGGAAAAAAGACCCCAAAATCACCTCTGTCTTGTAGCAAACTCTTTTGCTTGGTCATTTCCCTGGGAAAGCAGATGAGAAGGAGCTTTGCAGCATCTCCCAGCCATATTTCCATCCCTGCAGCCTGCATGGCAGTTGCTGAAAACCTGCCTGCAGCTGGATGGGTGTGCGGGTAGGCAGCAGCTGGATCCCCCTCTGACAGCCCTTGGGAGCTGAGATCTCCATCCTGCTGTGTGGGGGTTCCAGAGGGGACAGGGTGAGCACTGTCACCAGATGGAGCCAGGCTTCCCTGCTCAGTGTTGCTTCCAGCCATGCCTAGTTTGGCAGATCCTTGGCACAGTTTTCTGACTGGAGGCACCATGCTCAGATGGGTGGGATCCAAGTTTTTTGGGATATCCCTGTGCCGCATGGGGCTGGTGGCCACTGAGCAAGGGCAACCTTGCATCCCCATCCACTGGGGGGGATCCCCTTTATAGCTCCCCTCTGAGCTCCCCTGTGCTTTAAGTTTGGGGCTGGCATGGGTCTGGAAGGTGTGCTTGCAGCAAGGCTTTCCTTCCAGCTCCTGCTGGAGCAGTCCCACCCTCTGCAGGTACCTGACTGAATCCCCAGTGCCCATGATAAGAAGGGGCTGATGCAGCCCCATGCTACAATCTCCTCTAAAATGCCACCTTCTCTCCCTATGTTTCATGCATAATTCAGAGGTTCCTCTAAAAATAAAGTTCCTCAGGCAGCCTCTGAAGACTGAGTAATTTGCCTCCCTGATCACGGGAGAGGTGAAGAGCTCTGCTCTCCCTCGGGGCCACTTGCGCGGGGGTCTGGCTGAGGTCCCAGCCCTGAACTCGCTGCTGGTGCAGCTCAGGGAGCAGAAACCCGCCCGGCGTAGGGCAGGATCACAGTCGCTGCTGTGTGAGGGCATTACTGGGCTCTGCCTTTCTCTTTCTGCAGGGACAGCAGCCCATGAAAAACATCCACTGATCTTTTTTATTTTTTCCCTCGTTGTGCTGCCTTACTGGTGACCTGCAGTGACAGTAACGCCGTGGGGGTTTCAGAGGACCATGTCACGCAGAGCAAGAATAGCAGAGGTTGTTTGTTAACAAGACAATGGCAATGAGACGGCTGCATTGGGCTGTTACATGGTGACTTGCACGTGTATACACAAATGCCTGCTACCAAATCGAGGGCTGTGCAAGGTAGAATGCAGGACATCTGCCCATGGGAATGTGTTTTGAGTGTGCTACATCACCCCCAACACAAGGTTTCATAGCCCTAGATCAGTTTTAATAAAAATAAGGAAAATCTCGGCCTTCTTCCAATGACTCCAGCTCCTCTGAGATATTTTGATGGTGTTCTGCTTTACTGAATCCAGGTATGCACCTAGGTCTTAATATGGAACTAGTGCTCATCTTTATTCATATTTAGTGACTCTCAGTATAACATTTAAAAGACCAGAAAACTCTGCTCCCTCTCAATTGTTTGGTTGGGGTTTTTTTTAGCATGCTGGCAGCCCACAGATTATTGCTGGAAATTCTTTTCTGATCAATGGACTGATAAAGACCTTCCTTATGCTGTCAATTATGCCAATTATGTTTCCCTCTGCCTAGGAGAAGATCCCTGCCAGTTTGCCTGCAAATCTGCAGCAGTGGCAGGCATTTCCATGGGTGTGATTGACAGGTGGGCTGCAGAGTGGATGCCGGTTCTTCCTTTGGTTAATGGCCTTGGTAGCAAATTTCAGGAAAAGCAGAGCATGATCAAAGCAGCCCAGCAGCTCTGCTGTCTGGCCCTGGCTGTTTCCAGGGCTCTCTAAGGCTCACTCATGCTCGAAAGCACCCTGAGCAGCCAAGAATGGGTGGATTGCCCAGGAATAAGAAAATGATGGGCTGCAGACAAGAGCCCCTTTGCATTTTCTGCTGGTCTGTTAGTCATTTCCTGATTCCCCAAAATAGCAAGCAAAAGAAAGAGTTCTTTAGCACTGGTATGACAATAATAAATAGGTCTGGAGTGACTCTGTGCTCTGCTTGGGCAGGGTTGTAATCTTGAGGTCCTCTGAGTAAAGCATTCTGCTGCATGTGCCAGCATGGTCCCAAGGGCAGCCCGAGTCTGTGCTGGTGAGGGAGGGATGCCCAGGACAAATCCCTGAATTTCGGACCTTCTTACTCCTTTCCCCATGGCGAGCACTGAAGCAGTGGGCCTCAGCACCAGAGTGCAGTGAGTGCTAAGCATCTGCATGGCTTTGAAAAGTTCCTAGGCAGGCGATTGAAAAGAACCCTGTCCCAGACACTTACACACCTCCTATGGACTCCTCCATAGGAATGTTGAAGGGCTCTGTGACACGCAGGTGTGTGGTGATGGTTCTGTTGCAGACTGACATCAGGGGCCCGTAGACGTAGATGAGAAAGCAGCTGGGGTCTGTGTAGACAATGACCCTTAATTTAAAATATTGTTTCCAGACTGCAGCTATTGATGTGGGACTTCTCCTTCTGACACTTTGGAAGCTGACTTCATCTCATTTTTCCTGTTTTACTCTGATCTAACTCCCTGGGAGGCAGTGGGGTGAGCCAGGGTCTTGCTGGAGGCCAGGAGTCTCCTCGCTCAGCCCAAGCATGGGGCCACAGCCCCACAGTGTGACTTCAGGGAGGCTGGGAAGTGGCTGAGATGTATTTCATTGGACAGGAAATCAATGTCCAGTTTTAAGATACTTTTCTATTGCTGTTGATTGCTTTATATTATATTAAGAGCCCTTCAGGGCTCTGTCTTGGAAACAGTGCTCTTCAATATCTCTATCAGTGACAGAGACAGTGAGATCAAGTGCACCTCAGTGAGTTACCAGATGACACAAAGCCAAGCGGTACATGACTCAACAAAAGGAAGGAATGCCATCCAGGGGGACATGGACAACCTTGAGAAGAGTGACACTGAGGTGTGGGAGCGTGTCTGGCAAAGGGCAGCAAGGCTGGGTAAGGGCCTGGAGCACAAGTCTGAGGAGGAGTGACTGAGGGGTTGTTTAGCCTGGAGAAAAGAAGGCTCGGGAAGACCTTATCAGTCTCTGCAAATTCTTGAAAGGAGGTAGCCAGGTGAGGGTCAGGCTTTTCTCTCAGGTAATAAGTGACAGGACAAAAGGAAATGGCCTCAAGTTGTGCCAGAGGAGGCTTAGACTGGATACTATGAAAAATTTCTTCACTGGTTGTCAAGCCTTGGAAACAGGCTGCCTAGGGAAGCAGGAATTCTTCCTCATCCCTGACCTTCTCTGTTAGCCAAAACAATGCCTCTTGCTTTGCAGCTATTGGTTTCAGCATGGAAAACATGTGTAATTGAATCGGAGACAGCTGCTGGGATTTGCGGAGAGCCTGAAAGAGTTACTACAAGATACCCATAGCTGTGTGCACTTGACTGTGCTCCTAATCACAGTGCAGCAGCACCATGAGTACTTTCAATGGCATGTCCACAGAAGAAAAGATCAGATAGGAGAGCTGTAATACAGGAAAACGGAAGTAGAAGGTGGAGATATGCAAATTCAGCCATGCCATCTGGTAGATGAAATTATTGAAGAAATATCCCTGGGTCCTTGGATAGTGCCGGGGTGGCCAGTGCTCCAAGTTTCCCTTTCCCTGGTGTCAGAAAGCACAAACCTTGTTGGGGTCCAGCATGGATTGAAGGGGCTGAAAACCAGAGAAGTTCCCAGTCTTTCCTATGCCAGATAAGGAGGCAAACCCCTTGGCTGTATGGTAAAGAGCCAAAACCTGCTGTCCTTGGAGTGCTGGGATATGAGGCAGCTGGTTTTTCCTTTTAATCTAAGCAAAATAGGCACCTGAAGGGGATGGCAGAGCACAAGTGCTTTGCTCAGGTGCCAGGGGGCTGTGCAAGCAGGAAGACTGTGGGACCCTTGAGGACCCTTTTATCTCAGGAACAGCAGGATTTGCCTTTTGCTGTATCTTTCCATGTAATTACTGAGCACTGCTGGCTGGAACACCGACCATGGCACTGTCAGGATCCCTCTCACAGGCAGTGGGGAGGGCAGCAAGGGCTAAATGCGAGAGCACAGCTGAGCTGACGTGAGGGAGGAAACAGCCTGTGCAGGTTCAGATCTCCACAGGCCATCAGCCCCCCATAGCCAGGAGAGGAAGGCAAATTGTGGCTCACAAGCTCTGGGCTGCATCTCTGCTCTCCTCCAGCAAGACACACCGTGGGCCAGGCCAGCACCTGACACTGGTTCAATGTTTTATTTCCTGTGAAAGCAGCCAGCTGAGAATAACGCTGTGGAATAAGTGGAGAACGGGAAATTCTGGGGACACTGACAGCCCCTCCCCATGTCTGTGTCGGGTGAGAAGAAGGTAATTTGTGCGAGCCCAGTTCCCTGCAGAGCGTTTCGGGCAGGGTTGATAAGAAGCTCTCCCTTTGGCTCAGAGACTCCTTTGGGCCTTTTCCGAGATGCAGACAAAGCCACCCCCTGTCTGGGAGAGCATCTCTCTGCTACAGTGGGAACGTGCAGTGCATCAGAAGAGCCTGCCCCGCCACCACACACCTCTGCTGTGCTGTCCCTGCAGGATGAGACCCGAAGCCAGGATATTCTCCCCACCCCTCTGCCCCCTCAGCCCTGGACATGCTCACTGACCCAGTGCTGGGCAGGTGGCACCTGCACTCCTGGAGGGGCTGTGTCACACCCCAGCTGGCCGGCAACGAAACAGGCTTATCTGGCCACTGTTGAGGGCCTGTGGGAACGTGACCTTCCTTGCCAGTGCACTTGTTGCCTTGCACAGGAATTTGTGTTTGCGCTGGCACCTGATGCTGCGGCTGCTGGGAACAAAGAGGCTCCGGATGCTGCAGCATTCCCGTATCTGTCCCTTTGCACTACTTCATAAATTTAGGTTGGGAATATTTGTTTTAACAGCATGACCCACTTAGCACGTTCGAATGTCTCCTGCTGAAGTGACAGGTTTAACATTTCCCTTTAACCAGTACAGATTGTGCCACCCCTGGGTAATGTGTGAACAAATCACATTGTTAGTGCTGTGCAATAAACCACTTTTATCTCATGCTGGGAGAAGCCACCGAGGCCTCACTGACACCACGCTGGCTTTGAAAGCTGGGGGGCAGACTTGAAACCTGCTGATATTGACTGCCCAGCCCTGTGCACAAAAGCTGAGCCTCCCAGCAGGGAGGTGGTGCTGCTTGAAATGGGAGAGGGGGTGTCACAGCTCCCAGGGGTGCTGCACAGCGCTACAGAAACGATCTCGGCATCACCTGGGAGTGGAACAAGTGGCAGAGGCCTAACTCCCCTGTTGTCTGGCAGCAACAGTGAACACCAAATTCTTTGCGGGTGGCAGCCCTGCCAACCCCGTGCTGCATCCCCACATACTGAAGACATCCTAATCTGCAGTCCTCAGTCAGAGTAAAAGTCACCGTTTGATGTTCCTTTCAAGTCCTGGTGGTGAGAAAATGGGACAAAGTACCTCAGTATCTCATCAGAGAGTCTGTGGCAGGCCTTTGGGACAGAGGACCCCAAAGGAAGCTTGGCATGATATATTTATTATTCCCATAAAAGTCAATTTTTCAGGGTTTTTTGCCAGATGGCTCCTTTGATATGGAGCTGTTTATTTACTGAAGTGGTCAGATCTATGTAACATCATACACTGGGAAAAAGAGTAAGCACTGCAGCAGCCCTAATGCCATACATATCAGTTTGCACTGACCCTAAAAGCCACAGGATAAATTTGCTGTTTAAGAAGAGGTTTTCTATGTACTTTGCATGCTTTAGCATCATTAAAGGCTTAATGAACTAGGCTAATAATGACTTCTGAGTTCCATATAGGCTTCCATACAGATGTTTAGCATCCTCCATGGGACTGAAGAGATGATTTCACTTTCCTTTGAGGCAGGCTGGGAAGAAGAGGAGATGCACAGNCTGCTTCCAGGTCTGCTGCCTGCATGATTTTTTCCTCATTAAATAAAAGAGAGGAGGAACTGGTGCACTGTAATGATTTTCCTCTCCTTACATTTGGCTGCTCATTGATACTGGCTCAAACACAAGGAAGTGCATCTGTGAGAAGCAGCAGTCACAGGCAGGCTCTCAGGAAAGCCTTTCATCTCCAAGGCTGCATGGTTCCATCTGCATGGCTGCAAGACTCAGAGAGAAGCAATTCTGTCCTGGAAACACAAGAAAAGGGAGCAGAATGAGAAGGCTGTGCATATACTGGACTGAGTCTAGTGGAGGCCAGCAAGACTTTGAGGTGGCCTAAGCACAGGTGAGGAGAGGCCAAGACCACCAGAAGGTTTGGGGGATGTTACTGCTGGCTGTAACCACAAAATAGGAGGGTTATTGAGGGAACAGGTGAATGAAACACAAAGAAATTCAGAGTAAAGCTGCCCAAGGAATAGGCCCTAAGGAAATGCAGTGCGTCCCATCATCCCCACATCTCTCTGCTCCCTGCCCATCCTGTGCTGGCAGAGTATCTCACAGGGGTTTTTGCTTCTACACCTCCATTTCTTTTCTCATGGTGCAATCTCCTCCTCTTTAAATAGCATTCCCAGCAGCCACCAGGTGGGAAGCTGAGTTATGTCTGGCTTGTGAAGCTGCCAGCTGGAGTTACGATGAACTTTACTTATACCATAAATCTTGTGCCCGACCCCTCTCTCAATTATGGCTTGGCTACAACTTCTCTATTGCATAAAGAACTCGAAGGGTTGAGGCAGCGCTTTGCCCTGGTCAGGAATAAGAAGCTCACAGCTTCCAGCTGGTACTTGGGTGAGCATAGGTTAGCCCTGACCCCCTCTTAGAGGCTTATCCCTCTAAAAATATCCCTCTCATGATTCAGCGGGGCATTGATCATGCAGGCTTTTATTAATGATCGAGGACTGTGCTGATCAGCCAGGTAGCAAATACAGTGTAATTCTTCTAAAGTGCTGTGCAGTTGTGGATGAAGACACTGTCAGGACTCAGAGGAATTATGAGTGCTCATGAGGAGTTTAATGCTGTGCACAAATGGACTGGTGAGATCCTTGGATGAATAAAAAGGAAAAAGCTAAGGAGAGAGATGGCTGGTATTGGCATTTACTGATTTGCCTACACACCTAAAAGCACATGGAGGAAAATTCAGAGAGCTCAAAGAAGGGTCATCTCTAAAAGCCACTTTACAGGGAGAAACGTAATGGTTTCAAGCCATTTAGTTTGTCCTGAAGATTGAGATGGTTTGAACAGAGTTTTGTAAAAATCTGTCTGAGGAAATTATACATCCAAGTCTATTTATTTAAAGGTTTGTTTATATACAGGGCTTTTAAAGCAAGCAAAGCCATAAAAAAGATTAAGGACAGGATGCCCTCATGTTTTTTATGCAGGGAGTGTAACTGACCCTCAGATGTTCCACCACAACTCCAATCAAGCTGTTTCATCATGTGGCATTTCAAAGACAGATTTTGATGACTCTTCAAAGAGCCAGGGTGTAGCAGGAACAAACTGTCTGGAACAAGCAAATGATGCTCGGGGATGGTCTGAGCAGTGTCCTGTGCTGGGTCTCTTGGAGCAGCTGCCTTTCCATGGAACAAGATGGATGGCTGGGGTCTGTCCACACACCCTGCCAAGGAGTGGGCTCCCTGCACAACAGCCTCCAGATGAGTGCTGAGGAGGAGGACAGGTGGTGGCTGATGGCCCAGGAGAGGCACCAGTTCAGGGCACCTGCATGCTGAGCCCACCAAGGACACTGGGGAGAACACAGGCTCAGCTCCTCTCCCCCCTTGCCTCCCGTTCCCTTTATTTTTCCCTGCCTTGTTGCTGGGTAACTCTGTTTGCCCAGCATGGAAGGACTCTGTTTTCAGAAGAATTTCAAAACCAAAGCCTTTCTTCTTCAAACATAAGAAATGATTAATCAGAAACTTTGCTCGGTTTTTAGGTTTAGATTTTTTATGCAACTACAGGCAGCAGGAAAAAAAAAAACAAAACTAAACTAAACCAAAGAAGGAATAAGCTTAAAAACTTTTGAGCACAAACATGTACAGATCTGTTTGCTGCTCTTGGCTAACCTCATCTTAAAATTAAATCCAACTTTGAGGTTTCACAGCTGTCATAGGTGTGGTAGCACTTGAGACAAGCAGAGAGTGAGCACTTGAGGTGGCATACAAGGGGACAGTCCTTCCCCAGACCTGGCAGGGGTCTTTGCCCTGTTTTCAGACCATGGGCTGGTTTTTCCCTCAAGCACAACGCTCTTCTGCTGCTCATCCTCCACCATTTGCAAACTCCCAGAGGTTTCTCTGTGTTAAGCATCAAGCCCTCCACAAAGCCAGGGAAAGCTCCCGTTTCTCTCTTCTTTCATGGCCTGCTCGTGGGTCTTAGTGCAGACTTAAAATCAGCTTGAAAACTGTCCATCAAGTCAGGCCTCCCAGTGCTTTCTGAGAGAACAGGTCACCTCTCTGCAGGGATGGCTGTGGGAGCCAGCAGTGCCTCTGCCTCGTATGCTGCCTTCAGGGACCTGGGCTTCCCCTGGCAGATTTTTCTTTCCCCAGTGCAGATCAGATTAAACTGTTACCTCCATCTAAAATGCAATGGATTTCTCTTCTGCCTGCCACAGCCCACGTCAGAAGCAGATATTATATCACCACACAGTCTGTGAAACGCTAATCAGACACCTAACGGGAAATGTTTAGAATAATGAGCTGAAAAAAGCTGTGAAACTCATTCCCTGTGGCAGAAGGGAAGCTGGAGGGAAGACAGTTTGCTGTGGTCCAGGAAAGTGCTGTATTTCTCAAAAAGAGTGATGTGAAGCAGCCCTGGGCCTGTCTTCTGAATATTACTTAGCACACACTAAATCAGGTAAAACGAGCATGACAGGATTTTTCATAAGGCAGTGGGTCACTGCCCAGCTTTCACTGGGGTGTATAAATAAGAGCGTGTAGAGAAGAGTCCATAAATAATAGCGAAGAATTCAGAAGCTATAGGGTTGCAACTCTGTGCCTTAACCCAGAGACGCATCACAATGTCCAGGTGACCTCCCTGAGCTTTGGGCTGCACCCTCCTCCTCATCGTCTGCCTCTTCTCCTTCTGCCTTGGAACTCCTCCCTGCCCAGCCTGCTCTCGCACCACCAGGCACTGCCGTGGTGCCCAGGATTCAGCGCAGTGCTCATCAAAGAGCTGCCTGTTGACAGATGCAGCCTCCTTGATCTCATGCAAACTGGTGAGAAATACATAATGCATGGGTTTAGACATAGCTGCTTCTTCCCCAGGACATTTTCAAGCCTCTCTTAGGCTGTCTGGGACCTTGGGTCGGCTCAGACATGGCTGGATTTGCTGGCTCACACCAGCTGCGGGTAAGTGTTTTCCTTGATGTTCATAGGAGTCCTTGCTTTTTCCCACCCACATGCTGCTTGGGCTTCGTCTTCTGTCTCCAAGGCCAAGCAGAACAGGATTGCACTCAGAAAATGTGTGTGATTTATTGCATCTCCCTGCAGGGAGGGAAGCACCAAAGGGAAGCGTGATTGACATCAGTGTACATAACTCACAAAATCGTTTCATCTCGGCACTGATATTAGCAGCTCTCTGGTCCCAAATTCCTCTCAGAGGCTCTCCAGGGGATGACTTTTCCTATGTATGGCATGCCTGGACTGCAGTCAGCTCCACCAAATAAATGGCTAACACCTGAGAAAAATGAGAGGCAACATTTTCCTCAACACCTAATGCTTCAAAGTGCCGGGTTTGATCCCTGCCGGTGGGACAAGGACAGGGGCCAGGTGAGCCAGCATTCCCCCTCAGTCCTCCCTGCTCTCCTGGCCAGATGAGGATTTAAATCCCTCCTTCCCTTGGGATTTGCTCCTTTGAGCAGCTGCCCTGGCTTTTTGCTGCTGCACAATCACGCTTGATTAGTTCCTGGAAATACAGAGCATTATTTCCATTGCAATTTATTACAGTCACTGAGACGTAAACTCAGGAGGAAGGCAACAAGAGGATACTGCAGGTAAAGGTTTTCAGACGGCAGAGGAAAAAAGGCAAGAAAAACAAACCCTTGCCATCTAATAGCTCAGAAAAGCTTATTGTAAGGTAGTGCAGTCAAGGAGCCATGCCAGCCTGAAGAGCCATTTGCAAGGACACTGCTGGGAGGCAGTCCTGGAGGAAAGAAACTGCATGGCAGAGCAGAAGAGAGGACTAGCAGGGCACAGCAGTGGGTGTTGTGAAAGGGCTGACAGGAGGAGAAGAGCTAACTGCACCTGGAGCGGGGTTAGCCACTGCCTTTTCTCTTGTGGGATGCACTGCCCTCTGCACCCCCTTGGAGAGAGGAAGAGAGGAAGAGAGGAAATGCACTGCTGGATATCGAAAATTGATGCTTCTGTTGGTATTTAGAGAATCACTGCCAGGTGCCATGTGCCAGCATCGTGTGACAAAATGGAGCAAAATAGGGCAAGAGTTGAAGCTCGCTGTGGCAGACCCAGAGTGCCCATCTGGGACCACGTGCCCATCCCAGAAGCAGCACCCCACCTTGGCAGCATCGTTTTTATCATTGTGTGGATGTCTGCTAGAGCAGCAGGAGCAGTCCTTCAGTGGGAGGAGGAGGCACTTCATTGGCACTTGGTTAAATTCAAACTGAAACCAGCCTGTGGGTGGTTGCTTGAACCCTTGCCAGTGGGAAAGAAGGTGGAAAAAATAAAATTATTGCTTTTCAAATGACCTTTTTCTCTTGGGTTTATCTAGATTCTCAATGCTATTCTTGATGAGCCAAAAAAAGACAAAATGAAAGGAAAATTCATTTAATTAAGACATGTCTGAAAAAGAAAATGTAATGATAGTGTGAATGTCCAACACAATTCATTTTGCAAAGCCAGGAGGTGAATGGTCCTTCTGCAGTCCCTGTAAAAACTCCAAAAATGGAGAGACACCTGAATGAGGGAACCCCAGGAACAGATTGAGCCTATTTTGGCGTGCTTTGCAAGTGAGTCATGTCTGTGTGAGAGAGAAAGGCTGCTTGGGACATCATGGGAACGTTGTAGCTGTGCATTTCCAGCAGACATCAGCTGTGCCATGCTGGCCATCCCACTGGGGGCCAGAAGAGCATTTCCATGCCCAAAATTCATCTTCTCCACAGGGTCCAGCCAGGCAGGACAAGGGCTGAGGCTTGTTGATTGCTTTGTGCCGACAGATTTACGCAGCGAAAAACCATGGGGGTTTGGCTCAGTAACGAGTACACAGGGAGAAAAAAAATTTAAAAAGCAATGGATTTAAAATTATTTGTGATTGAAGCACTGAACTCCTTCTGCCAGGCTGGACCTTCAGGCAGGTACGCCTGTGACAGACAAGCTCCCTTGCTACTTCAGCAGCAGCAGAGGTCAGGGATGAGGAGTGTCCTGCAGGAGGGATGTGTTTGTGAGCAGCTCCCAACACCAGGGAGAATCAGCCCCAGTACATCAGGTTTAAGCACAGGGCTGTGTGCTGAAGACTCACAGATAATGCATGAAAGGGCAGAGGACTGTGAGGGTGAAAACAGCTCCAACCACCAAGAACATCTCTGCAGAGCTGTGACCAGGTCCTGGAAGGGTTGGGTTAAAGGATGGGGCTGGAGGTGCTGAGGTTTTCATGGGCTGACTGAGAATGGGCCACGTGGCAAGCAAGCAGCTTAAGGGATGTGCGAGTTGCACAAGGTCCTGGCACATCGTCCTTCCCTTGCCACAGAGAGCCATGGGGAGAAATGACTATGGAAACAGAGCCAGGGGGGAGCCAGCAAGTGTTACCAATATTCCCCAAAAACTCCAGCTAGGCTCAGTAGGAAGGTGTGACTCTAACTAGAAGTGAAGTAGGAAATGTGATGAGGATGGAGATGCCAGTGGCATAAGCTCCATGCTCAGGTGGCCACCAGCATGTGTCAGTGACATATCTTCAGTGTCTCTGTGGCTTGAACCACCCCTGGGTGCCAGGAGCCTGGACATGAGGTTCAGCCTGCACAGAAAGGCTGTGTGCTCAGTGCAAGTGGACAGGTCGGGTGGGGCAGGGCTGTGTGCCCGCTCTGCTGGGCACAGTGCCCGCTGGCAAGGGAAGTCAGGTCAGGGGAGGAATTGCCAGTGGCCTCAGCACCCTGGGCCTCAGAGTTCTTGATGGAGGCAGAAATCTTCCGAGCCATCTCTCAGAATGGTGAGAGGAGTGGATATGGGTAGTCAGAGCCTGCCATGGCAACAGGGCTGGTGTTGCAGTCGGTGAGGGGTGATGGATTCAACACTGTGCTCCAGCCCCACAGGAGAAGCTGCTCTGCCTCACAGAAGATGAGCCTTGCACGGGGCTCTAACCAGGCCAGGAAAAACATCACAGCGAGAAATGCAATCGGACACGGTCCTGCTCATATCAGCACCTCACCCAGGAGACTGTGCCAAAGGTAATGGGGCTGAGAGGCTTGGACAGCCCAGGTGGTGCCCAGCCTCACAGGGCTGTAGGGGAAGGTGAGCAAGCCCAGGCTGTGGGCAGGGTGACAGCTGGCATCAGCAGGCAGTGCCCACGAGTCCCTCAGATGATGCTTCCCCAGGTTTTGAGCTTGGCAGGACAGATGGCTCCACGACTACATCCACAACTCATTTATTCTGAAAGCTGAGCTCAGACCCTCTGTGGATAACCCAGCCTGTAGATAACATCTCAAGCCCTGTGAAGGGCCAAGGCTGATTTACATGCTTCCTTATAAATTTAGTAACTTAGAGTTAACAAGAGCAAACAGGTTCTAACCATAAACATGGGCATGAGGATGACAGGTCTCTCCTCCCTCCACAGAAGCAAGAGCCTCTTGTGGCTGAAATATTGCCTGAAATGAGATTTTCTGTGGTTGATGGGATTTGCATTCAGGGCTGCACTTGGGGAACCAGCTCAGAGCTCCCCAGGTTGCCCCTCTGGCCCTTGGGGAGCTGGCAGTGAGGGAGTTCCAATGTGAGCAGCACCTGGAGGATGCCCCATGATGGCTTAGAGGTGTTCTCTGCCAAATAACAGGGCCCCGCAGTTAAGAACACACCAAATAATTCATAGGAAGAAATGAATTATTAAACAACTTCTCATTATTGCCATCCTAATTACAGACCGTTAATTTCATACCTAAAAGGTGCTGTAGTATTCTTGCTGAATCATATCCTCCTGGTCTCAGATTTGAGGGCTTCAACATGTCTGCAGTGTTGGAAGGTAAAAGCAAAGCTGGGGAAGCCAGGGCAGGAAACTTAGGGGCAATTTCACCATTCACTCTGCAGTAAAATAAATTTAGAAAATGCCTTTTCCGCAAACCCCGGGCAGTTTCCAACACCTCAAATCATCTTGCTGTATGCAGCTACAATGTATTGTAACAGAAGGAGCAGTTCGGAAGCCAGACAGTCAGCCTGCAGGACAGGGATCTGTTTGTGGGAAGCCAAACTTTGTCCAAAGAGTCTTGCGGGGAGCAGCCAGGCTGCCTGTGACGCTTCCTCACCCTGGGGAGCTGCGTGTGCCAGGTGAGCTGACACTCTGGGACCTTTCCCGTGGTGGGCTGTGTGCTTTTCCTCAGCATCAGCCAGCATCTCCTAGGAATGCTGCTAATGGGCTCCACGTGGGTCCCCGCTGCTGAGAGACGCAAGGATCATTCTGGGGAAATGGCAGTTTTGCCTGATTTGTGTGAGTTTCCTTGTGCTTTTATGACAGTCCATAAAATGGATCATCTGTCTTAAAAGAGATGGGCAGGTAATCAGCAGCTCAGCTGAGCTCTGCCTTGCGTCCTGGTGCAGGCTGGGGAGCCTGGGAGCACCCCGGGGGGAGGCCCCATGCCGTCAGCTCCATCTGAGACGTGTCACTGCTGCGTTTTTCACCAGCAGGCTGAGCTATCTGGGGACTTTTCGGGAAAAGCGCCTGGGTGGGGGAAATGCTCCTTTCTCCTGAGGAGAGCAGGAGACAGCCACAACTCTATTTTCAGCTGAGGTTTCCAAGGCACTTGTTTACCAGCACTGCCATCGGAAGCTGTTATCACATTGGCACTGCTGACAGCTCTGTCTGCAGCTGACTTTCCAGGGGAAGCACCTCAAAAGCGCTGGAGGCAGTGTCGAAGGGAGACAGCAGCTGCATGCACTTGAAACCTGTTAATCAGCACCTGAGTCAAGGGACGCTGCTCTCCTTAGCCTTGCCGGGACAAGACCTGCCGCTGCTGACCAGTGCCAAGGGGTCAAGGGGTCCCCCTGGGGTGCTGCCTGCTCTGGGAGCAGTGCCAGGCAGCTGGACCTCACCAGCCATCAGGAGGGTGGCAGTGCCGTGATGATCCCGGCTGAGCATCACCCTCTGAGCCTGTCACATCAGCTAGATCCAAACCTGATCTCCTTGCCACGCCTGTGATGTGCAGTCTCTGGAGCAGCCCTCCTGGAGACTGTGCTGCTCTCTCTGCTGTGTTTCTCTCAGCTAGTCAGTAGGTAATTACCTGGGAAGTCAATTGGGCTTGCCTGGATCAGTTTATTTACTGCACAGCCATGCTGCTGATCTCTCCCAGGCCTGCAAACCGTGAAGAGCTGCTCCCAGGCACTGAGGCAAGCGGCCGGCATCCTCAGGATCTGCATCAGGAGACATGAGCTGCTCTGGTGGAGCAGAAAGCAGAACCCACCCTCTCTGTGCCCTTTTGCAGGGTAGCATCTATGTAGGGGTCTTGTCCTGCTCCAGCTGCTGTTGTTTCTGCCAGGACCCCCATCCTCTGCATCCTGAGTGCCTGCTGCCACATCAAGGCACACTCGGGAGCTGGCATGGGGCATCCAGCCCTGGTCTGGCCAGGGTCTCCATCACTGCAGAACGGCCGTGGACACCCAGGGGAGCAAGGGGACACTTCTCCTGCAGACAGGGCTGTGCACTGCAGGGATACGAGGGATCCCAGCGCATATCTGGGGCGTGAAGTCCACTTCAGTCCCGTTTCAACAGCCCTTGCAGCATGGTGGGGGAGGAAGCTCAGGGAGCATCCAGCGAAGATTCCAGCCTTACGTCAGTCTCCCATCAATTTCCTGGAGTAATGAAGAGGTAATTAAATTTTGCAGTGGAAGGGAAGCTTCTCCAATGGCAAGAGCATATTGTAGCTGCCGAGCTCATCAGGGGAAATGCTAGGCTCCAAATTAAATGCATTTACTGTTTCATGTACCCTCACTTACAATCGTTGTAATGAATCTGGGAATTAATTGTTTGCCCATTTAAAACAAGTCCCCTCTTGCACTGTGCCGTGCTCCCCTCCTCCCAGCTCTCTGTAATTTGATATTTCAGTTAGAAAACAAATTGACATTCATTGGAAAATCAATCTTTTCATTGTTTAACTCTCATTTCTCTGGGGAATGTGTGGGAATGGAATTACATCCTCTGATACGAACCCTTCCTGAATGCCTAATTGAGGCTGGGGAGCAGGGAGGCTGCCTGCCCCCCAGGAGCCACCAGGACCCCGCACTGGCAGCATCCGTGGTGCTGCCTGAGGAGGAACAGTCCACGCCAGAGAATAGGAGCCAGTTGCCTCGGTAATGAGCCCAATAATAGAGTCTGTCATTTATTAGCTGGGATAAAATGGAAAGCGCTTGTTGTGGCGGGGGAGACAGCAACAAAGAGTGTGAACAGCCTGAAGACACACCGCCTTGTATTTATCCAGGCTGGGGAGGGGAAGAACAAACAAAATATGTCATTTTGTGTCAGTTTGAGAAGAGCTCGGCATGCTGCTCCTCCTGCCACCAGCGTCCCCAGGGACAGGGCTGGCAGGTGCCCAGAGCGCCCTCACAGCCTATGCCAGCCATCCCCTTTGCAGGAGGACAGAGCAGTGCCTGCCCAGGGCTTCACTTTTTCCTTGTAAGTGGGCACTTTCTAAGCACCCCATGCAGCTGGCCTGGCAGTGATCCTTCTGCTTCCCACGGAGACACTTGCTGCTGGAATAAACTGCTATTTTTATGGGTAACATTGGTTGTGTTTTACACTTACTGCCGGAAAATGAATAGCCACTTTTATGCAAAAAGGCTTTACTGCGATATCAGAAAGTGCTAATGAATACACAGAACCAAATTATATGGTACCCCATGAGTCAAAACGCCTGGACAGAGATTTACAGCAAAACGAGTGGCAGGCTAAGATAAAAGTCTGCAACCAAAGCGGGTCATATAATTAATATTGGGGACAATAAATTTCTGAAAAATTGAGCTGTCAGTCCCTTCCATCCAGACTCCCAGCTCCATTTCAAAGGTAAATAACTTGTAGTCCCAAGGAGTTAATGCAGCAGATAAGGCACCACAGGAGAAGCAGCTTCTGCATTTGCAAGGGACGAGGTTTCCTCTCCAAGGGCATCACCTCCTGCCGGGGCACAGGCAGCAACAGGGCTCCCTGCCCACCTGCCAGAGGTGCAGTATCTGAAGGGGGCCTCCAAGGAAGTCAAAGAGGGACCCTGCGTCAGGATCTGTAATCATTGGATAAGGAGAAATAGGGTCAAAAAGAACCAGGGAAAATTTAGATTGAATATACTAAAATATTCTTGACTGTGGGGGCGGTGAGGCACTGGAAAAGGTTGCCCTGACAAGTTCTGGCTGTCCCATCCCTGGAAGTGTTCAAGGCCAGGCTGGATGGGGCTTGGAGCAACCTGGTCTAGAGGAAGGTGTCCCTGACCATGGCAGGGGGTTGAAATGAAATTATCTTGAAGGCCCTTTCCAACCCAAACTGTTCTACGATTCTATTTCAAGGGACTGCCTGGGAGCCACCCCACAGCCACCCAGGGCACCCACTGGTATCTCTGGGGGGAACCAGTCCATATCCAGTTCCTCCTCAGGGTCCTGGAAGGCCAAGAGGGAAGACTAAATGTCCCCAAAGTCAGGTGTTTAAGGTGAAATCCTGCTGTTGGCCCCCACATCCAGCCTGCCCCTCTCCCACTTCAGCCCTGCTGTGCCTTTGGCACAGGGAGCAGGGGTGGTGGTGCTGTGAAAGACAGTGTGTCAGTCTCTGCAGCCCCATAATCACATTCTCTCCCTTTTCTCATATTCTCACTTAGCAGCACCATATGAGCATCTTTGTCAGCTGCATATTAGGAACCATTCGTCATAAAAAATTAAGGGCTGTGAAAATAAAGTGACCTCTCCGAGGGCTTCAATTACACTGTAAGGTAATTGTGTCTTCCCTGGGCCTCCATCAGGCTGTTTGGGAGTCTTCAGGAACAATTTATGTATTTATTACAGTTTAAGTATCCTTAGCCCTCAGCTCTTTCCAGTAATGAAAATATATAGCGCAAAATCCAGCAAACACAGACTGAGCCATGTGTAAAATATGATAGCAATGGCCTCGGCCATCACAGCGTGGAGAGAACTGTCTGTAACCCCCACTGCCCCCACAGGCCTCACAGCTGCTCCCACAACACCTCCACAGAGCACAAATAGGTAGCAGGACAAGAGGAATCACAGCAATGGGTCAGGGGCTAAAACCATCCAGTCTGGGACTGGTACCAGGGTAAAGTAGGAAGCCTTTCCCAGGAAAAAAAGTATAGATTCTTTATTGTTCTTGGCACAAAAGGTTGCTTGGAACTGGGACAGAAAGGCAAAGCAGGCTTTATTTTATTTTATGTTTGGGGTTTTTCTGCAAAGCCTTTTTTTGGATGCAAACCCCTTTGCAGGGATGGAGCAGGGAACAGCTGCAGAGCCTGGAGGCAGGTTCATCTCGTTGTATACCAAGAGCAGGGCTGGGGCTGAGGTTCTTTCTTCCTGGGGGTTTATCTGAAGCAGAGTCAGGGCAGCAAGGCTTCACCTCACCTCTGAGGTGCCACGGGTGGGGTGCAGGTGACCCCCTGCAGCCACGCCCTGATGCTGACGTGTTCCCACGGGAGCTGCTGGGTCTGGCCACCACTGCCCCCTCCCTGCCTGGGACAGACACCATGGAAGGAGAAGAGATGCTGTGATAAACAAGGTAATCTGGGGCTCTTTCTCCCATGCCCAGCCTTGAAGGGAGCTGAGCATGCTGGCAGGAAAAGTCATCTGAAGGGCCCAGGCTTTCCTTCCCCCATAGCTCTGAGGAGCAGGTCTCCCTGGACCTGCACAGCCAAAATCTGTGCTGAAGATGCAACAGAAAAAAAAGAGCCTTCTAAGATGCCACTGGAGAAAGAAAGACAAAAAGCAAATTTTTTTTCTTGTCAGAAAGACACCGAGTCCTACACCTTGGATGAGAAAGAGATGATTTAACAAGAAAAAGATGTCACTAAATCCCTGAGCTATAAATCATTCTTCTTACAGTCTTGCAGCAAAAACACTTAACAGCCATTCTGTGCAACACGAGCGCAGGAACCCGTGTGGGGGATTGCACCTGATCCAGGATAAATGGGAAAACGGGCCCAGCCACTTATTTTATAGTTGCAGGAGAATTATACAGCATCTGGGAAATATTTCCTGCTCCTGCTGAGTTGCAGGCTAATGTCATGAAGACGATGCAGTCGGCAATAGATGTGCCTGGAAGATTCAAGGACTGTGTGCTGGGGGCACCCTGGGAGGAGGGTGTTGCAATAAAAACCATTTGATCACTCATGCAGGTGGCTTCAGCAGGCAATTTACAATTTTACAAATTACAATTACAATTACAAATGAAAAGAAAGAAGGGAAAAAAGTCTGCTGCATTAAAGCAGAGATTGGTGCCAGCAGCCTCCCACACAGGGTCGGGATTGTGATGTTGTGGGGAAACCTCCACCGGGAATGTGTGTGACCAGGGCAAGTATCCAGAGAATTTCCAAAGGGTTCAGATGGACATATCCTGATACAGAAACCATTAAGCCAGATGCAAGAGGGTGCTCTATCGCTGCATTGATTTAATTGCTAAAGAAGAGGAAATTGCTTGGGGCGTAGTGCCCGTGATCCGATTATAGCCAGTAGGAGCAGAGGGCAGCCCCAACCAGCAATAGAGCCTCTCACTGCTTCAAAAATGCTGAAATAAATCAGGGGAAATTACCAGCAAAACTGACTGGGTGGAAAAAAACAATAACTAAAAGGCTGTGAATGGAAAGTGAAAGAGCTCTTTAAGAAGTGTTGTAGAAACAGTGAAGGAAACAATTTACCCAGAAGTTAGCCTGACAGCTGCTAGAAATCAGAAAACAATAGCTAGGAAACAAGAAAGGGAAAGGTGTCTGAAGAAGATGCTGTGAGATGCACAAGAAACTGGGATGAGAAACAAAGTAATAATAAAATTTTCAATGTTGGTAGAGATGCCACTGTTCCAAGGAGGAGAATTTAAGCAGAGCGAGAAAAGAGACAGCGGATCCTCCTGTGGGCAGGAAAGGCTGGCAGTTTGGAAGAGGCAGGCAGGTGTGATTGAAAGAAGGAGGGCATGCATTTATACCAGCTGAAGGTGATGGATGCTCTCTCTTCTATTTTCACCAAAGAGCCATATTTAAAATTGGCTGACCTACCTAGCTGCCTCTCTGGAGCCTGCAGCACTGGCCAGGCCACTCTTGCCCCATGTTAAGTGGCTGAACCAGGCTGGAGCCGCTTTCCCCTGCCTGGAACACATGGAAACAGATGGAAACTGAGGGGCTGTGGACACCAGCAAGGGGTGGATGGCAGGGAGTATTGTGCCCAAGCCATGGTGATGCCACCCTCCTCCTGCCCCCTGATCCCCACGTCTTTCGCAGGGCTGATCTCCATGGTGGTGACGAGGGGCACCGTGTGCCCACCAGTGCCTGAGGACTGGGCGAGAGGGGGCCAAAAGCAGCTGGGAGGTGAGAAGATCACATCAGGCTCTCAGGTGCCAATTACGGTCCTGATATGACTGGCTGGAACTGAGCTCTACTTCTGCTTCAAGGGCGCGCAAAGGCTTTCAGGTCCTGGCTGCAGTAGGCGGCACCTCCCCGGGGAGAGTCCAACTGGTTCAGGTGAGAAGCAGCATCCCTGCCTGGAGAGGCAGGACCTGCTGTGGATGGCGGTTTCGGGAGCATCACTGCTCACCCACTCTTCTCCCAGCAGTTTTGCTCATCTGAGGAAAACCACTGTTGTGGTAAGCGACTGCTCAGTATTCTGTCTGGCAGGAAGCACCACAGACATCCTCTGCCCTGATTTTCAGGTTCCTGTAACCACCAAAAAGCAGATCTGCTGCCTATCCCATGTGCATTTGGAGAGACTGGCATGATTAAGGACATCTGCTCCTAACTGCTCAGCAGTGTCACCTCTCAGTCAGCCTTCTCTGCTGTTGGACCTGAACAACTTCACCATGTTTTACTTCTGGTTCAAATGTTTCCATTGTGATCCCAAGGAGAACAGCCACGAGTTAATGAGTGGTCTTTGTTTTCCTGAACTCTGAATGTGCCACAGCAGTGAAGGTGCAATTATTGAGAGCTGGACACCAACCTCTGTATGAGCCTGGTCTCTCTGCTTCTTTGGTTTTATTGATCCTCTTTTCTTAACTTGTTCTTGCTTCCTCTTTTTTAAAGACTTAGAAATTAATGGGCAGCTCAAAGGAAGCACTGCTGCTGTAATGAAAAAATATAGCAGTTCAGTGCTGTAACTTTCTGGCTGTTCTCTTGGGCCCTCGTTACGTTTGTTTCCATCTGAACACCATTTCCGTACAACGGCTCCAAACAATATTGTATTAGCCTTAATTCCGACCTCGCTGCAATTTCTACCAGAAATTGTTTCAGCTTGGAAATGGGCAGATTTTCTCTTCAGGCCAATGAAAACAAGTCTGCAAGGTTGAAAAGAAGATGTCAAAAACAGGCACTAAAGATCACTTAAAATGATAACAGTTACACTTGAAGCAAAAATAATATACAAAGCTTTCATCTAGCAATTTTCATCCTCAGACAGCAAAGTGCTTTACAACAGAGTTCACTGTCAGCAGCCCTGTTTATAAAGGTGAGCAGAAATATGGCTTTTGCTTTCTTTGCTCTGTTTCTCTGCCCCAAACCAACTTGTTAACTGGGCTCAAAGGCTTTCCTGCTCCCCCAGGACGTGTCCATGCCTGCCTGGCTGTGCAAAGATATTCCCAGTGATTGCACCACAGGGTTTGGCACTGGGGCCAAGGAGAGGTTTGTTCTTGCCTGATTAGCTGAACCCTCCTTTTTTCCTTTTGTCTTCCCACTGAATAAAGAGAGTTGGCTTTGATCTGAGAGGGGATAATGCAGCTGCTTGGTTTCTGTGCTGTGTTGGCTCGTCCTCGTGCTGCAGAAGTAGCAGGAGCCACCAAAACATGCCCTGTATCCCCAGGTCCTCAGCTTTGTGGCTACCAGGCACTTTCCCTCTGTTTCTGACTGAACCTTGTGCTCATTTTAATGGAGAGGTTTCCTCAGCTGATGGAAGTGGGTGGATTTTTCCCAAGCTGAGCGCTGCCCGATGGCACCCTGACACCCACCCACTGGTGTTCCTCATACCTGCTTACTTCTGCAAAGTTTCTGGTGCACCAGAAATGCTGCTGAAATGGCTGCAGAGAGGTTTTTATTTAACTCTGAGAGCTGGCCAAGGGGTAAGAGGTTGCATCTTAGGCTGGACTCGTGCTGGGCTTCCCCTTTGCACTGCCTCTCTGCTGTAGAAGTGCTGGCACCGCCGAGTTTGCTGCCAAATAAAGCTCAGCACGGAAAACATTCCTGCAGGAAGTTTAATTGCAGCCATTAAGCCTTTAATCTAACCGTGGTGTGCATCTCTAAATGGCGATGCCATCGCTGAAATACAGGCACACAGCCACATTCCTGCTCACCGCTGCCTTAGCATTGTGTTTACAGCTATTTTTAGTGACCCAGAAGCAGGTAGCACCACACTTGCTTGGCCAGAGAATTAATTTTTAAAAAAATAAAAAACACACACACAGAGAGAAGCAAACCTATCTATCCTTGGAAAATATCCTCCCCCAGCTCGCAGTTCCAAGGACTGTGAGTGCTGTTTGCAGCTGGCTGTGTCTGGGGGTTTCTGCTGCTGATGCCTCGTGGCCTGACCCCACCTGGGACAGAGAGAGCCCCCACCCTGCTGGCTCAGCCCCCTCCTGCCACTCCACAAGGCACACGGCATGAGCAGGGGACAGGGAAGAGCCCATCGGATCTCTGCTCTCCCTCATCACTGCAGCCCAGCCCAGCCTGACC
>VYZQ01048741.1:176335-189499 GCA_013400655.1 Mystacornis crossleyi | reverse complement strand
CACGGGGGGGCACCTCTTCAAGCTGGAGCTCTGGGATTGACACAGGAGCCTTGCTGTTTTATGACTTGCAGGTTGAAATTAAAAATGACAAGGTAATAGTCTATATTTTTCCAGATGTAAACAGGACTGTTCAAGCACACAGTAAAAGGGTTTTTGCCATTTAGATCAGATTTACAGTCATTAGGACATCGTGCTTTGTGTTCTTCCTGCAGCAAACCTCATCTTGACAAAAAAGGATTTTTAAACCAGTGAGTGCCAAGCCAATGATTTCCTCTGTGTGGAGCTGCATAAACAAGATGTATGGAATGATGAAACAGAGTTTGGGTACCTTGAGACTGTCTGAGTACTGCTATTTGTTTTTAGCCTTTTGAGCTTTTATGTTTGTCCAGTGACAAATAGTTGCTTTTCAATACTTCTGGCTTTTAGATCAAAATGCCAAGTAAACACCTTTTTTGAGAGAATACATTTAAAGATGTACATAGATTGTTCTGCTTTTTCATTATTTGCCTTTGATGATTTTCAGCCTTAAGAAAATAGTCCTCTCCACACTTGAATCTCAGACCTGGCTTTTCTCTTGTTTGTAGTTTGGTTAAATAGTCAAGTGAGCACTGAAAAAGGAAAGACAAAGAACAAGGTGGAAAAGGAAAAAGAAGCAGTAATCAGAACTCTTTCTTTCTGACTATTATTTCAACAGCTATGAAAAACAGAAATGATGCCATTTTTAGGATTTCTGTCCAGGAAGATGGAAAACAAGACTTACTTCATATATGATCTTGGCCAGTTATTCAGGGCAATGTTCAGGCAATGAACCAGAAGGGCCTAAAATTAAGCACCATGAACCTATGACATTTGAGCAGTTCAGGCCACCTGTTGTGTACCAAGGAAGGCAAGAAGCAGTCACATCACCTGGGTTAGGCAGCTGTAGCCACAATGGGGAGCAACAGGGCAGTGCACCCACCTTGGGTGCTGTGATTTCTCCTGGTGACTCTAGGCAGGAGCTAAGGTGTAGCAATGACAACGTAACACCTTCTTTCCTTCAACACAGACAAAACACCTTTTTCATATCTCAATTAGGCATTATAAAAATTAACGTTCTGATGGTTTGGTGACTGGGTGCCAGTGACAAAGGTCAGGTAAACACTTGGGCTGTAAGCTGAGGCAGTATCTTTCATTAGACCAACCGCAAGAGATAAGGACCTGTACAGATACCAGGACACAGGACCATAAAGATCCCAGTGCCTTCCATACTCAGTTTGTTTTCATGCTCCAGAGTGAAATTGCAGAGACTAGTGGATGGCGAGGAAGTGGCAAACAAAAAAAAAGGATGTTTTGCCATATGATATCCATCTTGTGGCCCCAGCTCCTTGTGAGAACGATCTAAAAAAGCTAAATTTAAACTCGATTCCTCAAGGGAAGGGGGAACATATCCATCTCAGTCCTGCCAGTGAGATGCCAACTCCTGTAATGGATGCCCGGAACAGTACAAAGGCATTCCAGATACTCCAGCCAACACACTGGCTTTATCTGGGGCCCAGCTCAGATACCTGTACAGAAACACATGTAGTATGGGGAACAAACAAGGAACTACAGACATGCACATGCCTGGGTGGATATGATATCACTGAGACCACGGAGACAAGGTGGAATGGCTCCAATGACTGTAGCATTGGAATGGAAGAGTTTAGGCCTTTTAGGAAAGACAGGTTGGGAGATGAAGAGAGGGTGCAGCCCTCTGTGTCAGTGACTAGCCAGAGAGTATGAAACTCTGCCTGAGGAAGGACAAAATGTCAATAAAGAGCTTGTGGGTCAAGATTAAAGGGAGGGCAGGGACAGGAGATATCATAGTGGGGGTCTGCTACAAGCTGCGCAATCAGGAGGATGGTGTGGATGAAGTCCTCTATCGGCAGATAGGAGCAGCCTAAAACTCGTGAACCCTGGCCCTCACTGAAGATTTCAACCATGGGGATATCTGTTGGAGGGACAATACAGCAGGGCATGAGCAATCTCTGAGGTTCCTTGAATATGTCAATGACAACTTCCTGATACAAGTGATTGAGGAGCCAGCAAGGGAAAATGTCATGATGGACCTTGTGCTCACCAGCAGGGAGCAGCTGATGGGGAATGTGGTGCTCCAAGACAGCCTTGGCTGCAGTGGCCATGAGATGGTGGAGTTTGAGGTCCTCAGGGCAGTGCGCAAGCAGTGTGTTCATTGCCCTGGTCCTGAGGAGAGCAGACTTTGGCCTCTACAAGGACATACTCAGTTGAGTCCCATAGGATAGAGCAAGGGCATAAGGGCCCAAAATGCTAGCTGATATTCAAGGATCACTTCCTCCTACCTCAGGCGTGATGTATCCCAACAAGGAAGAAATCAGGCAAAATCTCCATGGATGGAAAAGGAGCTGCTGAGCAATTTCAGAGCCAAAAAAAGAAGCTTTCAGAAGGCAGAAAAGATGATAGGTGACAAGGGAAGAATACAGGGAAATTGTACAGAAAGTTAGGGGTAAGGTTAGGGAAACCAAGGCCCAGTTAGAATTGAGTCTGGCCTCCACAGATATGTTGCAAGCAAAAGGAAAACCAGGGATAATGTGCGTCCTCTCCAGATGAAGAAGGGACACCTGGCTATGCTGGACAAAAAGAAGGCTGATGTTCTCAGTCACTCCTGTGCCTCAGTCTTCAAATGCCATAGCCATGAGGAATGCAAATGCAGGGATTGGGAGAATGAAGACCATAAGCCCACTGCAGGAGAGGAGCAGGTTTGAGATTCAGGAATCTGAAAGTGCTCCATGGGACCTGATGGAGAGTCCTGAGGGAGACGGCAGATGAAGTTGCCAGTTGAAAAATCCTGGCAGTCAGGTGAAGTTCCCAGTGATAGAAAAAATGGAAATATAATACCTTTCTCAGCGACATGGACAGTGGAACTGAGTTCACTCTCAGCAGGGTCACTGATGGCACCAAGCTGTGTGGGGCAGTCAACATGCTGGAGGGAAGGGATGCCATCCAAGCTCCATCCAGAGGGACCTTGACAGGCTTGAGAGATGAGCCAGTGCAAACCTCACGAAGTTCAACAAAACAAAGTGCAAGGTCCTAAAATTGGGTTGTGGCAATCTCAGGCACACCTATAGGCTGGGCAGAGAAGTGATTGAGGGAAACTCTGTAGAAAAGGACTTGGGGGTTATGGTTGATGAAAAACTCAACTTGAGCCAGCAGTGAGCACTCACAGCGCAGAGAGACAAACGAGTCCTAGACTTCAGCAAAAGGATCATGGGCAGCAGGCTGAGAGACGTGATTCTCCCCCCCTACTCTGCTCTCGTGAGACATCACCTTGATGTCCCCAACATAAGAAGGACATGGAACTGTTGGACCAAGTCCAGAGGAAGCCACAGAGTTGATGAGGACTGGAGCACCTCCCTTTCAAAGACAGGCTGAGAAAGTTGAGGCTGTTCAACCTGGAGAAGAGAAGGTTACGAGGAGACCTCATAGCAGCATTTCAGTATCTGAAGGAGGCCTACAAGGAAGCTGGAGAAGGGCTCTTCGTCAAGAACTGTAGTGATAGGACAAGGAGTAATGGGTACAAACTTGAAAGAAGGGAAGTTTAGGCTGAATATTAGGAGGACATTCTTTACTGTGAAGGTGGTGAGACACTGGAACAGGTTGCCCAGGGAGACTGTGAATGCCCCACCCCTGGCAATGTTCAAGGTCAGGTTGGATAAGGCCTTGAGCAAACTGGTCTGCTGGGAGGTGTCCCTGACCATGGCAGGAAGAGTTGGAACTAGATGATCTTTAAGTTCCCTTCCAAACCTTAACATGCTATTGTTCAGGGATTCTGCGATTCTAATCACCATTGGATGCTTCAAAAATTTTTTTTAAATCCCAAGAGAAACTGGAATTGTCACCTTGTAGAGATAAAAAGGTCCTCTTTGCGTTTAGCTTTCCTGTTTGAATTGTTTCTTAACCTCACCAGCTCTAGAAAAGGTGACAAGTAATGAGCCTTCTCCATTAGTTCCAAGTCCAGAGCTCTCTGGAGAGCTCACCACGTCGTGCTGGATCATGCTGTTTGTTAGCTGGGTCATTTGGTTGTTAGCAATTGCTCACACTTTAGTCCTAGGCTGCATGTTAGCTGTGTGCAGTAGCAGTAAAGAGGTCCATTGTGCACTAAATCAAGTCTATTACACATTTAAATGTTATTTTTGGTGGTGTAGAGCCAAAGTGATTATCCATATAATATTCAGATTTCTCCCAAGCCCTTTACCTTACTCTCCAAATCACGTGTCAGAGAAGAGCTGCTCAGCCAGCTTTCCTTGCATGGCCACTGAAGACCAGTAGCATACCTGGGATAAAACCCACCCACTGACTGCAGGGGTTTGCTTCTGTTTGTCCATTGCCACCCTTTCCCACAAAAGCTGTAATAACCAATTCTGCCTCCTTAAAAATGTAATACTGACTGGTGTATCCAGTGGAAACATTAGCCAGAAAACAGCCCCAGGGGAGTCTTAACCCACCCTTCCTCAGACCCAGTCATGCTCCATGTGACACAGTGGGGAGCAGCTGCATTCCCCCATCAGCTACACCATTCCTGGTCCTAACCGTGTGTTGCTGAGCATCTGTCTGCAGGCATTTTGCCCCTCATGATTTTTCTGTGATAGCAGTTTTCTCTTAAGCTCTCATCTGAAATGCTGTGCCTCTCTCAGGGTCAAAATTATGTCAGCATCATGCAGGATTTTGTCTGGCTGGAAAGTCTGAGATGTCCAACATCAATCAAATACTTGTGCAAAGCACTGTAATAGGAAACGAATCCTTGCCCTGATGAAGAGTCTGTTTGAATGCACAAGATAGGCAAAGGGATAAATGCAACAAGGTAAAATCAATGTTCCCAGATTCTACAGCAAGGCAACGGCCAAGCCAGCAGCAGAGCCAGTCTCCTCTTAGACTTATGCCTGACCACTGGACCAGCCAACAGCAATTCATAACCTAACATGGGGAAGCTGCTTTGGATCCCAAATTAGTCCTGTAGGAATGACTCGACAAGCACTACAGAATACCAACAGAAGACATTTTTATGGAGGCATTTGTTTACTTTAATTGAGCAAAGAGTTTAATTAGATTTTTCTCACACACCAGATAAACAGCATTTCGCTCTGTCCTGTTCTGTATCTTGTGAATGATTCTTATATGTGGTTTCCCCAAAGTCATTCTTTAAATTGGAATGATTAACCACAGCCAGCGTATTTTTGCTCATACTGTATGTCAAACTAAAGGCAAAAATAAAATTAAAATTATAATGTCATTTTGTGCTGGCTCCAAATTCAACCAGTTGGAATAATCTCAACGCCCATGAATGTGACCATTTTTCTCTTCAGGCAGCCAAAGCAAATGTTTTCATCTGCTTTCTTTGTAAGCACAGAGGCAGAGGAACCTTGACAGTGCAGTACACCATGGCTCCTGAAACCTCTTCCATCATGAGTCGTGGAGCAGTGCTGCAAGTCCCTCAGGATATATCACTGATCAGAAAGATCAAATTGTACATAGCAGAACAAAATGAAAGAGATGTAATTCACTTCAAGCGCAGCATTGGCTCCCTGCACTTCCTCCCTTTGTGCCTCATTGAGCCTTGGGGAGAAAGGAATTAGGAAGAAAGTAGAGCAATTGCTGAGAGATAAAAGCATTGAGGCCAAAAATTAGGGAAAGATTCAGACCTACAGAGATGCCAAGCATTTTCCTTTCATTGAATCAGCCCCTTCAGGATCACTTAGGAGGACAAGTAATCTCTGTTTGCAGTTGCCACTTCACAGCACCGAAAGGGAGAGGGGGAGAGTGACTGTTTTCCCTGAGATGCGCTCAGCCCTACATGGCAATATCAGGTCCCATGTGTGAGCAGTGAGACTGGGACAGCAGCATGTGTAGATGAACGGCAGAAAATCTCCCTCATGGGGCAGCTTGGGCAGCCAGCAGTTTAATTTGCCTTCTTTACCTACAGGGTTCAAGGAAGAATGAGTAACCCTTCACTAATCACCCTCTTCCCCCATTCGCATGGTTTGGATGCAGTCTTCTGGCAGTAATACAAGTTAAGCAGCAACTCTCCAATGAACCAGAATCCATGGAAAAGGCTATGTTAGTGTCAGATTTTCCGGAAGCTAGCTTTTGATATTTCCTATAACCCAAAAATTTAATGACAAATTACTTCTTTTAAGTCAGCTTCGTGTTCAGTGGTGCTAGCTGGCTGTGCAAGGCAGAGACAGATGCTTTTTTATTATCTTGCCAGTACAAACTGACTCCCAGTCAGGCATTAAGAAAGTTGGGCTGAGGTTTTTAGCCATCAAATCAGTTCTCAGAGACTGGATATTGCAGCACTATGCAAACAGTGCATGTAAAACCCTTGGAAATAAACCATTTTTTTGAATGGTTAAGTTGCAAGATTCAGAGAAGAACTTCTGACCTTCTCAAATTCTTACATTATAATAATATTGTAATATTATAAATAACGTGCAATAGTTGTTTGGGGCTGTTTATCACATTTAGAAAGGAGGGCGGGGGACAAAATAGTATCTCAACAAAAAAGTGCACAGTAATCCTAACTTAGTTT
Source organism: Mystacornis crossleyi (assembly GCA_013400655.1). Taxonomy (NCBI): domain Eukaryota; kingdom Metazoa; phylum Chordata; class Aves; order Passeriformes; family Timaliidae; genus Mystacornis; species Mystacornis crossleyi. The sequence goes on along the minus strand of VYZQ01048741.1, from coordinate 182,919 downwards.
TCTTGAAAGTCACTGTCATTTTAGCTGCTCCAAGATGTATTCCAAGATATATGTTTGCTTTTAATCTTTAGCAAAGATTATGGAGAGTTAAAATGGGGAACCAAAATGTAACACAGATGGTCTGGGACACAAACCGTCCTTTTATGTTTCTTGCAGCTGGTACTTAGTGCTGAAACTAAAAAGAACAATATAGGAATAACCACCTACTCAACACAAAAGAAATCTGACAATGCATTTGTATACCTGGAAGTTTGATTGAGATTTGATTTCACAAATATATCCATTGGTGTAAGGACAGCACTTAAAGGCTTTCTCTCAGATACTTGGCCCATCCTAACCGCAACCATCATTTCTATTGCAATAAGAGAGGTGGCTCTGATCATTAGAACATTTCACATTTTGTATGCTGAGTAGGGTTTTTTGCCAGCAAAAGTCACACTTTTCCTTGTAACTATTTCAAATATGTATTCTTTTATTTTAAACAAATTTATTCTTCCTATCAGCTCCTTGATATTCAGAGACAGTTTAAGGCAGGACATTTCAAGACAGGTCAGAATCTGAACTTTTCTGATGGCATTTGAATCTTAACTATAAAATTATTTCTTTTTTCAGATGTTCTCAGCAATTCAATTCACGTTCAACTCATATTTCTCTCAGTACTTACTATATCACTGCATTATTTAAAATACAAGTGGTTCCCCATGTTATGGATCAGTAGCCCAGCAACACACCTTCCTTCACTGATGAAATGAGAAATTTTTGACACCACACACTGATTGGCATACAGTAATCTATAATGGAAGCTGCAGCAAAAAGAACTCAGCCCAAGATTCATGTGTGTGTAATCATCATCTTGTGTCCATAAAATAAGGTAGTTTTACTCCATGGGAAAGCACAGAGTCCCTCCAGTATCCCTTATCCTTCAGGCAGAATTGTCAGCATCTCACTCTCCTGAAAGTTCCCATCATTATATCATTTAAACACCAGGAACAACATCAGTGCTAGGGAGCAATGGACCTATATACAAAATAAGGCACATTGCTTGAAAAGATATCAAATAGTCATCCACCCCAAAGGTTTCAAAATTGTTTATTTCAATGAAATAAAGATCCCTTTCTTTGAAGACAGCCTGATAAAGACTTCAGCTCAATACGCAGCTACAGGAGAGAAAAAAAAAGGAATAAAAGAAACATTGACTAGACATTGCAAGCTTGTGGAATAGCATAAAGAGTACTCCAAGACACATAATGCATAATAAACTAATTGCTTAGCCATTCCTGGAACTGAGTATGCAATGTTTGTTACAGCACTTCAAAAGAGAACTCTGGAATTGTAGGGATCAAAGGAGGATAACAAAATACAGATTTGATAAAGACAGGAGGGATTGCTTATCTTTAGAAGGGTAAATCAGAGGAGGACACGAGAAAAGTACAGAGTAATGAATAGTCTGGGAAAACTAGACAAAGAATTTCAGCTTTTTACCAGGGCTCCTCAGAAAGGTGGTCCAGTATCTGTTCCAGCCCTAAAATGAGTTATGGCCCTCTACTTCATATGCTTTTGGCCTATGAATATGGGTAGATACCCATCTACCTCAGAGATGAAAGAAAACGCAAAGCCAAAACATATTCTTTCATGAACAAGAACACTCAAATGACAAAAAACAGCACAGAATTAATTTGGGAGTATATAGCAACCCCTGCTCCAAGCTTCAGGCCAACCTCTATTTGTGAGGCATCAGGATGAAGAATGAAATAATGCGATTATTCTGTGCCCTGTACCATTGTTAGATATCACACACGAGCATCAGTCCTTTTTTCATTAAAGAAGGCGGAACTGCAAGGTGCAGCTCCATGGCCACTGAGGTGTGCAGGCTCCCCTCCTTGCTCAAGAGCATTCTTCCTCAGAGCTGTGTATTCCACCACACAAGTAAGCACATGTTCCCCTTTCCAGGAACTGATTTCATGGTTCAAAAAAATCACATCACCTCTCAGTGGGGGAAAGTCTATTCAAGTTTCTCATTTCATTGGACAGACAGGAGAGGTCCCTCAGAGGCCAATACAGAGCTAAAACCCAAATCCAGAGATTTGCATTGCTCCCTGAAGGTGGTTCTTTTAACTCCAGAGGCATCTTAAGGGGATTAACCTGGGAGGCTGGATGTTACAAGGGTGGTGAGAATCCGCTCAGTCTCTGTACACTACAACCATACCCAGGGTAAATATTTATTTAATAACTTTCTTAAAACCTTCATAACAAGTTCTAGTCACCTTTGTACCTGAAATTGGGAATTTGAATCTGTAATTTGATAACAACTTTAAAAGCAGTACAATAAAGCTTTTACTTCAAAAAAGAAGGCTGGGCAATGATTAACAGGATTAATCCCACTAACATAAAACTAAACAGCAGCATGCTGTAAAGCCCTGTAGATGAACCTTCTTGAACAGAAATAAATAAACTGAAAATAAACATCCATGATTTAATTCTTCCCTTTTTTTACAAATGTATAATACAGAAGTAACTGAAATTAAGCCTGCAGAAAAATTCAGGTGTTGAACAACCAGAAATCAAGCCACCGATCCCAACAATGTATGCAGAACTAAAACAAAAACTAACATAATGGCAAACTCACAAAACCAAAAGTGGACAAATGATGGATAAATCTTTTGCATATATTTTTAGTGAGCAAATACTAATGGAGCAGAGGAATACCACTTACAGAACTGCAGACTTCTGTCTCTCCACAAAAGACTTTATGGATTCATATGTGTTTAATGGATTTCCCCCATAACATGTACATTCGTTTATTCTTTCTCTATTAAAAATCTCCAATAAACAATATCCCCTGAGCTGATGAGAACAACCTAAAAGAAGCATATTGTCACAGATGACAGTGAGGCGGAATTGCTCTAGACAGATTTATTCCCAGGTATAGCAAGAAATTCACCATTACTGCAAAAAGAAAGGAGAGAAAAATTACTTTTGCTTGGGGCAGTTAATGGCTCCTGCACTATTCCTTGCCTCTTAATCACTTGCTGCGGTGAAGCAACAATCAATACAGTGTAAAAGAGAGCCCAAGAGGACCCAAACCAGATCTCACTAAAATCAGTTGTAGGGAAAAAAAGCCTTCCCCAGGAGAAGTTCTCCGAGAGCCACAGTACAGGACCTGCAGCACAAGAGCAGATACCAAGGTGACTTTGAGCCACAGTTGTACTCTCTAATTAAGGCTGCTTCAGAAGACTGAGACAGATCCTCAGGGAATGCATCCCAGTCAGGACAACACCCCCAGGCCACTGCAGTAGCTTGATACTGCAAGTCTTGCTTTAGCCTCGCCCCATTGCACTACTTCCTGGCTGTTCTCCCTGCACCAGGTCCCATACAGAGTGCTCAGAGGACAACAGTGGGTGTGCTTCCATGGGCCTTCCACAGAAGGGAAGAGAAGAGACCAAACCTGAGACAGCTGAGACTCTATGCTGCTGGGTCTCAGGCCCAGAGTAGCAGAGGTCGAGCAGACACAGAAGGCTTCACAATCTCCAGAGAGAGTAAAGAGTTATAGGATGGAAGAGAGCTGATCCAGGACCACAGCATTACTCCAGAGGACCTTCACTCATTATTTCTTTGCCATGGGATCTCTGTATAACCTAGTCACAATAATTTTGTACCTGTGCCTTGTTTCTACAGAAAGTATACAACTACATCACTGACTTCACAGTGGAGGGATGGGACAGGGGATGACCACTGTCTTAAACTGTGAGCTCCTAGGATGGTAATATGAGAAAAGTCTCAGGTTCTATGAAAATTGCAGGTCAGACACATTTAAAATTTTGTCTTTATTATTTTATTGCAAATAAAAAAATTTTAATAAAAAGATTATTTTTTTTCCTAAAATTGTGTCACTAAACAAAACTAAAATATGTACTCTGGCTTCTCTCCAAGGCTGATTACAAACCTGGATTTGCAATATAATTAAAAAATGAAATAATTACAAGGCTGACATGAAGAAAGGATTTTTAATGTTCCACACCCAGCTTTGCTCCTGATCCGTCAGTGACCTCAGGCAACAAACCAAAACCAGCTTAAACTCCATCAAAGTTTCACATCTGGAGGCATCAAGTCAGTAGAGGTGTTCTTATAAAGTCATACTAAAGGTCTATCCAATCCAATATTGTTGTGANAGGTGAAAGATGTAAGAACTCAGCAAGAATGTAAATTACATTTTCTTCTATATAGCTCAGTCTCTGCCTGTCTATGGTTCATGAACTTGCTCAGCAATGGAAATATCTTTGCATGTAATAACCCTCTGTGCATCTTTCTTTCAAAAATGTAGCTAATGATTTTTTAAGCCTATGTAAACATTTGGCTCCCACAACCTCTTCTACCATTAGGCCTTTTAGGTGCTCCTAAAACAGAAGCAAATTCGTAGTTTTGATCACCCCCACTGTCCAGTCCCTCCTTATTTTACCATTCTATTCTAGTGTTTTAGTAATTGGAATACCAAAAATGCATTTTGCCCTCATGAAGCTGCCTACACCACGCAGAATGTTTTATTCTCTATTCCCCTCCCAAAAATTTATAATATACATCTTTGGTTTCTAGTCAACATTGAGTTGATTTTTTCATAGAGTTCTTGGAGTTTTTTTCCCCCAAGTTCTTGGTTATAATCCCAATATTTCACTCCTGATGAGCAATGACTACTCCACAGCCTGCTCTTCGTAAGTTTTTCTCCATACATGTTACTTTATATTTGTTCTTTCTTGTTCAGCATCATGGGAGTTTTCATAAATTCTTTATAAGGAGTTTTCATTTTACAACTTTAAATAGTTTAGTATCATAAGCAAACTTTGTCATCTTACTATTTACATCCTTTCCTAAACCAGCTATGAAGATACTGAATTGTGCATGCTGACTGAGAATGTCTATGGGACACCAGTGGGGTTTTCCGCCACTGACAAAACTGACAGCTTAATCCTGCCCTTTTTTATTGTGCCTTTTAACCACTCTTTCATCTATGGAAGAACCTTTCCTTTTATCCTCTTGCAGCTCAGTTTCTTTAAAAGTCTTTGATGAGAAACCTTGTTAAGGGCTTCTAGAAACCCAAGTATCGCCTGGATCTCTCATGTCTATGTGGTTATTGACTCCTTCAAAGGATAGATTTATGATGCACAACTCTATAAATGCCACAGGGACTCTTCCTCAATATATCATATTTGCCAACATGCCTGTTAATGTTACACTTTATTATAGTTTCTATCATCTTACCTAGTGTGAATGTTTGCTTTAATGGCCTGTAGTTTCCCGGGTTTTCCCTTACTCTTCCACTTTCCATTCCACTGACACCACAATAGTTTTATGCCCAAGGTTCAGCTAATAACCAGTCACAAGATGTCAGACAGAGTCACAGAATCACAGAGTATGTCCAGTTGGAAGGGATACATAAAGATCATCAAGTTCAACTTCCTGCTCTTTGTAGTACTTAGAGCAGAGCAGATATATCTGGCCCACTTATTTCAGGTACCGAATTTGATCTTAGCTTGGAAAAATCTTTAAAACTTCGAAATTCTATTGAGACTAAGGAATATCTTATGAATAAAGTTATTCCTCACAATCAACCCATTTTATTTCACCCATCTCAGTAAGACAAAAACCAAGCCATTTTATGAAGAAAATCAAAACCACAACGGAAGCAAACATCCTCTTTTGACGAGCAAAATTTGAATTGATTAATATAAACCCATTTTTTCAACGTGTTGGGCTCATGCAAGAGACTGCAAGCTGGAGCAGCCAGAGCATGGCAGGCTCCTCTTGCTGTCATGGGGTCAATGACATATAGAGAAAGTGCAGATGTTGTAGGGAGGGTAATAATTTCTTAAAATGACTACAGGACTCTTTTCCAGAAACCATCTTTCAGGTGGCCTCAGTGCTGAAAAAAATCAGTCTTCCTTGGCTTTGTTGTTCAAAGATCTTGGTGCCTATCCTAATAGTGCGTAAACTGCACAGTATGACCAGGGAGATGTTGTCACTGTGTTGTGTGTATTACTAGAAATGTAACAGCACCTGCAGGAGGGTAAAGTCTGTCAGGTTTGGGAAAAGCAGGAGAAAGAAGCACCTATATGATGAACTACATTCCCTGTGATTGTCCCTGGATTTGAAAGGGATGNNNGCATGACAGTGATCTACACTGTAAAGGCAGAAAAGACATTTCACTCCACTTCTGCTATGAGGTGATTTGTATGTACTATTCACTGTGCTGTTGCTGTTTACTTTTACTAAAATGCCATTGATGGATACCCAGGGAAAGAAGCAGTTACAGTAACAGCTTTGCCTTCCAGCAGCATTTCAGCATCATTTATACACCACCAAAGCTCAACATAAACCAGCTATTTTTGCACTTGATTTTCAGTTTCTCCACACATTGCAGGAACAGAATAGTTACTACAACTCTACAAGCTGAGACCAGTAAAGCCAATAGATCAACAGAAAATAAAATATTTTTTTCACAACAATGGCTGTTGGGTTTCTTTGCAATGAAATACCAGTCTGCAAATTTTCAGGGAAGTTCTGATCTTCAGGAAAAAAAAGGGGTGAGGAGG
>VYZQ01048741.1:158206-173517 GCA_013400655.1 Mystacornis crossleyi | reverse complement strand
TTTCAGCAGTCAGAAACAATATCTCCCTTTGTAATTAAAATTGAAACAAAAGTGCTTCTAAAACGTATTTATTAAAGGGAACACAATACTTTCCATTGGCTCAAACATCAGCATAGAAAAGTATTTAAAGTTTTAATAATGAATTGTATCTTACAATTAAAGCTTGCATCACAACTTCATCACAACTTTGACATACTCCTGCACAACTTCAAAAGCATATATTGTGGGTATATTTGAAGCGGAAAGACATATGCATGTTTTTCATAGACAATAATTCCATTAAATTTCCAAACTACAGTGTCAAGAGTTACAGAGCCAGACATTTGTATGATTCTCACTATTCTTTTAAGCTACTGCATGTGTAAGTCACTGTCTCTGTGGGACATTTATTGTTCATATTCTCTCATTTAGCAAGAGGACAGGAAAGTTTGTATATTTTACAAGTCTGGACTTAAACCAATTTTTTTGCCAGACTATAGATAAACCAAATTTCAGAAAATTATTTCCATTTGTGATTTTTTGTTTTTCACTCTGTGCTGGTTAGCCTGTCCTTCATGCAACATGTAAAGGTCATAAGAAGGTACAGGCTTTGCAGGGCTTGCAGGCTCTACAAGCATGTAGAGTGAGTGAGGGCTCTGTCACTCCAAAGGGCTTTCAGGGGTGAGGAGCCTATGCAGATCTTCTGAACCATCTGCCACTTTTCTTCTTGCAGATAACTATGTACCATGTTACTTCTTATTCTCAGGGACTTGACATAGCTGAGATCCCCAAGGATTGTCTGAGAACTTTCCATGTGAAGGACAGTATCTTTTCATTTTTTAGTCCCTCAACCAAGACTGGAAAACGTGCCTTAAGTTGAAATACTGTTATCCACATCTATTTTTTAAGTTGTTCATAATGATCCATCTCACCCTTGAACATATATTACTAGAGTTCACTTCCAGTCTAATATCAAACTGTGCCTGTAAGTGACAGTCCCACAAACGGGGGACAAAACTGTCTCACTCCAACAAGAACAGCAGAACTCCAGCTGTAGATTTTCAGGTGACTACATTGTGGTCCGGTGCCAGGAAACCTGTACAGAATGTATTCTCCACTTAGGAATCACATGGAAAGGTCGCACACCTGCCTTGCTCCTTTGTCTGGAGCACTGACATGAGGTTTACCCTCCTACTGAGCCCACAGCGTGGCTTAGATTGCAGTTCTGCATCCAGTCTGGATGGAAGCTGAACAAAACGCACTGTCACAATAGCCTGCTCTTGGAGCTGTGGATTCAAAGAATATGCAAAGCTGGAACAGCTCTGTAAGGTGACTCACTGAACTTCACAGTCTTTACAAAATAACTGAGCAGGAATAGATGCTTATAATGGAGACTGTGCTACCTATATACTAAAAAAAAATGTGTTTCTGCCCCTTTAAATAATTACAAGTCACCAGTCACTTAGCTTATCTATACTTACACAAGGAAGCAATTAGGAGCGAGCTGGAATACATTTGTTGTGTATAACATAAAAAACCTGCATATCCACCCCAGTGCATATATAGAGTGTGTGTGTGTATTTGTGTGTGTGCACCTGTGAATGAGGGGGCGATAAAAATTCAGCAAGAAATCTGCTTCATTTCTCATTCTGACATGATCCTCCTGAATTCAGATGCAATGCAAACAGGACTTACTGGGAAGCAGACTCTAATAAAATGGTTGGATTAGTTTGTCAGTCAGAAGCTGCAAATCTCAGTCAGCACTAAAGATCAGTTCCTGCCAAAGGGTTTTTTTCATACAGTAAATTCCAAAGAGATACAGCAGTCCTAAATAGATCTATTGCTTTCTAAGAATATAGTGCAGTGTGCCTGCTAGGCAACTTGCCTAGAAATTCTTTTCCAATGAAGTACTGGAAGAGACAATTTCATTTGCTCTGATCTCTGTTCCTTGAGTGGCCACAGCTCTAGTGCACTGCTTCAGTTTCCCATATGAAGGCATCGTGTATCTAGAAATCATTTCATCTGAAGGAGGCATGGAGTCCAAGGGCTGAGCTCTGCCATCCATAATCCACCATAAACCACTGAAGGTGGTCTTTTTAAGACCAAATTACACCATTATTTGTGATTTTATTCAAACCCTACAGGTATCAGTGGGAAACACTAGCAGTGATACACTTTTCTGGGGACTGGTCTGCAATGTGGAGAGGAGAGGAGATGGACCATCTCGTGCTCTTCTGAAGAGAAAGTCAGGAGGAGGGCACATGCATCTAGATATGTCTGAGTTAACTCCCCAAGGTTTTTTCCCAAACCACAGGGACCAAGAGGAGAAACAAAACTTTCTTAGCACGGCACCACATGGTAGCACAAGTCAGCATTGCATGTGAGACACTTTCTGCAAGACCTCCTGTGGATTGGCTTGGGACCTTCCACCCCCAGTCTCAGATCAGGACCCCAGTTTTACAGAACCCCAGACACAGATGGTTCTGTACATCAGGAAAAGCAGAGGTTACTCATCACACGTGTCAGGGAGTTCAGTCCCATCATGCCTTGTCATGTCTCTCCATAGCTTCACCAAGCCCCAAGGACCCACAGTACTCATCCGTCCCCTTCTTTATAGCAGCAGGCTACAAGACCTGGTGATATCTGAAACCAGCCAAATTCAAGGCTTAAGCCCAGAGACAACCATTATGACAGTTATAGATTTCAAAGCAAGGCAGCCAACAGAAGTTCCACACACTGGATGCTCTTAGAGGAGAGAAATCACTCTCTGAAGAAGCACCGATTGCACGTAGGTAAGGCTGTCTGACACATGCACAGTGCTTAGAGAAAAATAAATCACAAGAAAGTGCTACTGTTGGTACCTCAGTCCTACCCTGCTGCCAAGACAGCTTCCTACCAGGATTGCAGAGTCACTTTAAAAGACTGAGAAACAAAAAATAGAACCGTGAGTCCAACTTAGGTTTTAGCAGCTTTCACACCATCTCTTTCACAAGGTTTCTCCTTTCCATTTCCTGCTAATAGGATACACCCAGGACAATAGCTCCTAGTATGTTGAGTGGAAAATATCAAGAAAGATGAAAGCACAGATTGCAGAACCAATTCCAACAGCCCAAAGTGTCTGAGAAAAGCTCCCTGGAATGCCTGCTTAGGAATTCCCCTTCCACTCCTGGGTGGCATGGTGCCAAGTAGTGCTGGAAGCCACAACTTCTCATCAGCCATGAGAAGGGGCTTCAGATCCCACTCAGATATTTTTGCCCACAGGCAGACAGGTAAAAAGTAGAGTTTCGTTCTCAGTCTCTTAATTTATTCCAGGGAATTGCCCGGGTACTTTTTTTTTTTATCCTGAGCTATAGCCAGGACAGATATGACTTTTTGCCATGACCTTTCTCCTCCAAATAAAATTTGTGTAGTGGTGATGACTAATGGGAGGAAAGAATTGTAATTCCACTGTGGTAACGCATAAGAATAAAGACATACCAGCTGACAAGTGACAATAATTCATACAGAACATCCCATCTGGATACCACCCAGCTTACACTTTTCTGATTCCAGTGCTAGAACNACTTTGCTGATTCCAGTGCTAGAACTATCTTCATTTTATGCATTATCCTGACTTGGTGGAAGGTCCAGCCAAATCATGGTAATGTGATCTTGGGGAATTATTCAATGCTGTTTAAAGTTCAAAACTCAGTGCCAGAAAGTAACGCCCCATAATGTTAAACACACCACAAGCACTGTAAAAATACTGCTCTCACTTCAAGGAGACCTGAGCCCCACAGGCTTGTGAGGATCAAAATCATCAACTGCAAGAATCAGTCTACAATAGCAAGCAAAGATCCTTACATGTTCCCCACTGCTAACATTAGCACTGCTCAGCTGGCAAGAGGTTCATGGCAGTGGTACATCTCCAGGGGAGCAGACATAGTGAAGACTGATTAAAATGGCAGGCTAAGTTGCCAATCATCAGCTACAATTTCATGAGATGTTGATCTTTTTATATGCAGACCACAGCCATGCCAGCTCCTAGAGGTATATCTTACCTGGTGGAGAACATCAGGACAAAATATCAGCTTGCTCTTCATTACTCTCTCCTTTTGTTGGTTGTTTGGTTTGGTTTTGCTTTTTTAATGCTCAGAAAATTCCTCACAAGTTTGCAGGAATTCAAAATTCATGAGCCAGGCAGGATGAGATGGCTGCTCAGTTCATAAGGAGGTGGTAAGAAAATGGTGCTACAAAGAGGACAATAGGGCTTGTGGTCAAAGTGCTGGCCTGAGAATACAGACATCTGGATCTAGCTCCGCGTCAGTGACTTCAGGCAAGTCCAGTGGGATAAGCTGACCCATACAAATTCATACTCACACTTAATCCGCCCATGTCCTGGACTCTTCCTGCACCCCTCAGCTGGGCTTGTTCACTCAGCTGACACACAGTGCCCAGGCAGCCACTCCGCCTTTGAAATGAAGCTGCCACATGTCCGTGCATGAAGCACCTGTTTACACCCAGGTTAGTCATAACCTCCATCTCCATGTCTTTTCAATGTCTCCACACAGTCCAATTCCCCTTCCTCTCTGCTTAGTAGTGAGATGGAAAGCTGGGAAGATGGACAGTTTTTCAGTACTCACCTGTCCCTTTAGGGGCCCAGTATTAGCGCACATGATATCCCCAATATGGAATCCTATTTACTTGTGAGAATGTGCCATCAGCAGCGCATCTGGTTAACTTTCCAAAATCAGGGTGGGTTTCTTTTTCATCAGTCCCAGCAGTTGAGTCTAGCCTGGAATCTCTCTAGCCATTTTAACTCTGTAACCTTTCACAGCAACTTGTTCCATTGCCTAATTGTTTGAGTAGCTGAAACACATCTCTCACATATGTAGCTGGAATTTTCCTTTCTGCAGCTTAAATCAGTTTCTGTGCTTCTCTCCTCTCTGGCTAATGAGAATAACTGGCCCCTGTTCCCTTTATCACATCATTTCATGTCTTTGTAGACAGCTATTTTGCCTTCCTTTAGTCTTTGTAGACTGAACATGCCTGTCTCAGCTGCTTGTAATAAGTCTGATTTTTAAATCTTTTATAATTTTTGTTATTGTCCTTTAAGATTTCTTCAATTTGTTAGTGTCTTTTCTTAAAAAGCAACATCCAGAACTGAACTCACTATGCCCGCTGAGACTTTCACCAGTGCCAAGTGGAGCAGAAAAGAGACCCTGCTTGTTTTACACGACGTGCTCCTTCTTTATACAGTCCAGAATATTTCATCATAAAGCATCAATGGTCTAAATATGAGAACCTATAGACGGGGGACAGCTAAGAGGAAAAGAAATGTCTATGAGACTTCAGAGGTGTAAACACCAAAAAAGAGGATTGTTTGGGTGTACTTGAGAGGAAAGAGGAGGCTAAGAATAATGGGATGAAATGAAGTGGTAGGCTAGATATCAGGAAAAATATCATAACAGTTCAAACTGTGGAAAACACTCTCCCTGGAGAAGTGGTGCAGACTCCATGAGTCACTGAGAACTAGACTAGACAAAGCAATGCAAAGTATACAGCAAGATGACTTAATATATTATTGTGATAGGGGCTAGATGGGCTGATAAACTTGGCATTTCTAAATTTCTTGTTCTACAGCACTCTCAAATAACAGAACTAACCTTTTCTTATGCTGATATTCACTTTTTGTCCCCAGTAACACCTTCATGTGTTCTCTATTTGACACATAAGTGTCAGCAAAGCTAATTTAGAAAGGCTTTGAAAATTTATGGAAAAGTTTGAGGGAATTTAACATTTTTCCTGTCTCTGTATCCATGGGTTCTACATACTTGCCAGGTTCCAGTCACAGTCAAATAAACATTAACAGATCTCACATGGTGTAAATGGAGAAAGCCAACACATCCAGCAGAGAATATTATCCATGCCTAAACTGACAAAACTCTACCACCATCATTAGCACCATGACCTGCCAAATCAAGGAATCACAGTGGTGCAGAAACACCAGTGGCTAGTAGCCAGTGGCAGTAATCAGGGCAAATCCCCAGTCTAGACAAAGCTTTAGTTATAGTGAGCAAAACTCTCCAACCTCTGGTTCTAGTTTTCCTTTCAGTCACACAATTTTAATATTGGTGGAACTCCACAAACTTCGACAGAGTTGCTCCTGACTCACAGACAAGCAGAATTTCCCTTTGCTGAGAAGTGCAAATCTAAGTGATATTTCTTTAATTATCTGATGATCAGAGAACAATATAAAGTCAAACAAATTCTAAATATGACCTTTCTGTTTTGTCTCTGGAGATCACAAGTATAAGGTCCAGTGACTTGGTGAAGACTAGAGTTGGAAGGTTGTGTGTCCATCACTGGATGTTCGGCATCTCTTTTCTCCCTGTATCAGAGATGCTTAGCTCTAGTCTAGCTAGGTTAGACAGTTTCAGGCTGATATGTTTTACCAAACTCAGACTAAAGGCTAGAATAAATGTAAATTTCAGGTGAAGAAATGCAAGTTGAAAGGGAGAAAGTTATTGCTCCACTATATCTTAGAAGACAACAGNNNNCTAAGAATAATGGGATGAAATGAAGTGGTAGGCTAGATATCAGGAAAAATATCATAACAGTTCAAACTGTGGAAAACACTCTCCCTGGAGAAGTGGTGCAGACTCCATGAGTCACTGAGAACTAGACTAGACAAAGCAATGCAAAGTATACAGCAAGATGACTTAATATATTATTGTGATAGGGGCTAGATGGGCTGATAAACTTGGCATTTCTAAATTTCTTGTTCTACAGCACTCTCAAATAACAGAACTAACCTTTTCTTATGCTGATATTCACTTTTTGTCCCCAGTAACACCTTCATGTGTTCTCTATTTGACACATAAGTGTCAGCAAAGCTAATTTAGAAAGGCTTTGAAAATTTATGGAAAAGTTTGAGGGAATTTAACATTTTTCCTGTCTCTGTATCCATGGGTTCTACATACTTGCCAGGTTCCAGTCACAGTCAAATAAACATTAACAGATCTCACATGGTGTAAATGGAGAAAGCCAACACATCCAGCAGAGAATATTATCCATGCCTAAACTGACAAAACTCTACCACCATCATTAGCACCATGACCTGCCAAATCAAGGAATCACAGTGGTGCAGAAACACCAGTGGCTAGTAGCCAGTGGCAGTAATCAGGGCAAATCCCCAGTCTAGACAAAGCTTTAGTTATAGTGAGCAAAACTCTCCAACCTCTGGTTCTAGTTTTCCTTTCAGTCACACAATTTTAATATTGGTGGAACTCCACAAACTTCGACAGAGTTGCTCCTGACTCACAGACAAGCAGAATTTCCCTTTGCTGAGAAGTGCAAATCTAAGTGATATTTCTTTAATTATCTGATGATCAGAGAACAATATAAAGTCAAACAAATTCTAAATATGACCTTTCTGTTTTGTCTCTGGAGATCACAAGTATAAGGTCCAGTGACTTGGTGAAGACTAGAGTTGGAAGGTTGTGTGTCCATCACTGGATGTTCGGCATCTCTTTTCTCCCTGTATCAGAGATGCTTAGCTCTAGTCTAGCTAGGTTAGACAGTTTCAGGCTGATATGTTTTACCAAACTCAGACTAAAGGCTAGAATAAATGTAAATTTCAGGTGAAGAAATGCAAGTTGAAAGGGAGAAAGTTATTGCTCCACTATATCTTAGAAGACAACAGTTATTGTATACTATATCTTAGAAGACAACTGCTATGTACAGCTGTTCTTCAAAGATAGACACATTCCTAGCAGGAGTCTAGAATATTTATTCACTTTTTTAAAAAATTATATTAATTTTAAATATTTCTGTATCCATATGGCTGATGCCATAGGAACTTTCAGACCAGGTGTTTTACAACAGGGTGGTCCAATTTTGAAAGTCAGAACTTTCATAAAAGAATGGTCCCCGCTCCAGAGAGTCTACAGTCTAGGACTGTCAGACTAGTAAAAGGAAAACAAAAAACTATGTTAGACATTAAGATGAGCAGAATTATTGTAACATGGGGAATGTTTTTCCACCATCAAGTGCTTCATAGCTGCCAGGATAAAGGAGAGCTCAAGGGTGTGAACAAAACATGACCTTGTAGAGCTCTGAAAAGCCAGCCTGAGGTTGAATGACAAATTGTCATATGAAGAAGAGCGGTCTGGTGTGCTNCTAAGAATAATGGGATGAAATGAAGTGGTAGGCTAGATATCAGGAAAAATATCATAACAGTTCAAACTGTGGAAAACACTCTCCCTGGAGAAGTGGTGCAGACTCCATGAGTCACTGAGAACTAGACTAGACAAAGCAATGCAAAGTATACAGCAAGATGACTTAATATATTATTGTGATAGGGGCTAGATGGGCTGATAAACTTGGCATTTCTAAATTTCTTGTTCTACAGCACTCTCAAATAACAGAACTAACCTTTTCTTATGCTGATATTCACTTTTTGTCCCCAGTAACACCTTCATGTGTTCTCTATTTGACACATAAGTGTCAGCAAAGCTAATTTAGAAAGGCTTTGAAAATTTATGGAAAAGTTTGAGGGAATTTAACATTTTTCCTGTCTCTGTATCCATGGGTTCTACATACTTGCCAGGTTCCAGTCACAGTCAAATAAACATTAACAGATCTCACATGGTGTAAATGGAGAAAGCCAACACATCCAGCAGAGAATATTATCCATGCCTAACCTGACAAAACTCTACCACCATCATTAGCACCATGACCTGCCAAATCAAGGAATCACAGTGGTGCAGAAACACCAGTGGCTAGTAGCCAGTGGCAGTAATCAGGGCAAATCCCCAGTCTAGACAAAGCTTTAGTTATAGTGAGCAAAACTCTCCAACCTCTGGTTCTAGTTTTCCTTTCAGTCACACAATTTTAATATTGGTGGAACTCCACAAACTTCGACAGAGTTGCTCCTGACTCACAGACAAGCAGAATTTCCCTTTGCTGAGAAGTGCAAATCTAAGTGATATTTCTTTAATTATCTGATGATCAGAGAACAATATAAAGTCAAACAAATTCTAAATATGACCTTTCTGTTTTGTCTCTGGAGATCACAAGTATAAGGTCCAGTGACTTGGTGAAGACTAGAGTTGGAAGGTTGTGTGTCCATCACTGGATGTTCGGCATCTCTTTTCTCCCTGTATCAGAGATGCTTAGCTCTAGTCTAGCTAGGTTAGACAGTTTCAGGCTGATATGTTTTACCAAACTCAGACTAAAGGCTAGAATAAATGTAAATTTCAGGTGAAGAAATGCAAGTTGAAAGGGAGAAAGTTATTGCTCCACTATATCTTAGAAGACAACAGTTATTGTATACTATATCTTAGAAGACAACTGCTATGTACAGCTGTTCTTCAAAGATAGACACATTCCTAGCAGGAGTCTAGAATATTTATTCACTTTTTTAAAAAATTATNAAAGGAGAGCTCAAGGGTGTGAACAAAACATGACCTTGAAGAGCTCTGAAAAGCCAGCCTGAGGTTGAATGACAAATTGTCATATGAAGAAGAGCGGTCTGGTGTGCTTAGTTGTGTTAGTTGGTAAGTGCTGGAACCACTGGCTTAAAATGACAAGAAGTGGCTATTACATTATTGAGATTATAGTAATTTAGTTGGCGTTATTGCATAACAGGCTAGGATGCCTAAATTCAGCAAAAGTCTTTTGTCTGGCAGGAAATTGTCTTCTTGTAATAGCTGACCAGCTCAGTAGCAGGAGCCCTGAATGTATTTGCTGATCTAGTACCAGCATGTCACTGGCAAAGCTCTCTAGGAAGGAGATGCTTGTCCCTCCCCACTTCTCTATCATAGTACTTGGCATCATTACTGGCAGGGTGCAGAGACCTGTCCATGAGAGGAAAGCCAGCGAAGAGAGAAATTTAGGTTATTGTGAGGACCAAAGAAGCATTGTCCCACCATTTGCTGAGCCACCACAGCACCAAACCACCTGAGTCAGATAGAGGACCCCTTGGCTCATGGCTGGGTATCCTGAAACTTCTACACAAGTTGGTCTTCACAAGTATTAGCATAGACTTGGAGCATTCAGAGTCTTCCAGCATTGTAAAGAGCCAGCCAAAATAGAAGTCAATCTAAAAAGAAGTTTTAAGGGTTGCTTTATTATTCTGTGTTCGTGTCCTACACAGTGTGTCATTCTGATGGTATGTTTTTGAAAGTCAAATCTACCTCAAACATTAGGGATGTATTAAACAGACAGGATAAAAGTGCAGCATTTTGTTCCTTAGTTTCAGTACTCATAATGACACTTTTCAAAGTGTGAAGCATCTCATTTGTCATTACTCTTTGTACTCTACGTGTAGTGTTTTCCTGTTCAATATGACATCCACCTATGGCGTGAAGCATTCCTCAGAAATGAACAGCCCAAGTCTAGCAATAAAGCAGTAACACATGCATTGTTTATTCAGAGGCTTGCACAGATTCAGAGAAATACAATGAAAGATCTAACTTCAAACTTTGGTTTTTTCTACTTACTGCTTGTAGTTTATCATAGGGCCCCAAACTTTTGTTTTGAACTTGAACTGCTCTGACTTGAACTAAATACAAGCAACACATCATTGCCTCCAGTTGCAGAAGTTTGAACTTGATAACCCCAGGTGCCCTTTATTTTTAGTCTAAAAGACTCTGCTCTCACACTGAGTTGGGCAAAAGTCTTGGAGATGCTCTCTGAATCACTCAGATGTCCTACATCTCATAATGATATTTTACACCACCAGCTATGCAAAGCACAGCGTATGTGTAGCAAAATGCGTGAGACCTTTTGCTTCTTTTAACACTAAGAATCTTTCATATCTATGCATTAATCTTGTAATCTGTGCTGTAGGTACTCATGGTCTAAAAACAGGCAGGGTCTTGAGTTACAGACTTTTTCATAACTCAAGGCGAGGACAAGGGGATATTCCCTGACACCAACCTGCAAAACAAAAGGAAAATACACATCATTTAAAGCTTCAAGCATTCATTATTCAAAGCATGAAGAAAATTATCATTTCCTGGGATTTTTGCTTCTAGCAAGTGCTTCATCTGTGCATTCACTGCCAACATGCTGCCATCACCATTCTTCAGGTTACTCTGTTAGGACAGCCCTTGGCTCAAGGAGCAGCTTTGCTTTCATAGAGGCATTGCAAAAATCCTTGTCTTTTCTTGATGTGGAAGTCACAAATTTTGTCAGCTTGAAGGACTGGCATCAGCCCTTTATTCCATTTGAAACCATAACAAGCAAAACTGTTTAACACATACTGACAAGTTCTTATTAATGTCTGCTTAAAAGATTTCAATTGAAATTCAATAAAAGTCTTTGTGCACTTGAATTCTATGGCCATTAATAGTAGTTGATTGAGTGAAAACAAATGGGATACATCAAGGATACCACTAAACAGAGAAAACAGCAGCACAAATTAATGAGTTTGGAGTTCTGTTTTATCAAATAAAAATGGAAAAAATTAAGAAAAGAATCAGATTTGCTGCAATCAAGCCAAACTAAGCACTTTGTAGTTATACTACAAAGTTTGTCAGAGCTTCTGCCCTGAAACGCCTCAGGAATTTTAGAAGATTTTAAAGAGGTTTAGCTCAGATTTTGTTCAAAGTTATTACCTGCTTATTAATAAATAAGGACCAATAGTCTTGCCTGAGGCAGTGGGGGTGGCAGTGGTTCTGCCTGTCGCTGATGGAGATGCCTCCTGCCCTCTTGAACTGTCAACCCCTAGTGGGGTCTGGGGCTCCTCTTGCAGCTTCAAGGGGCTTGAAGGCACCTCTGCTGAGTGCCTTCACCTGTGTCCTGGGGAAAGGCAGGCTGGTAGATTGTACACAGAAATTTCTGACTCGTGTTTGTTCCTGCACTCCAGGGAGGCATTTTACTGGCTTGGAGAGACTTTCTGTCAGGGGTATTTTGCCTGTTGAGGTCAGGGTCTTCTGCATTTACTTTCAAGTCTTTTACATCTGCAACCGTGGCTGGAAATTTGATTCTGAGCAGGTCGTATATTTAGGAAATGACTATTCTTACAATGTCTGACCATAATCATTTAAAGTTTCCAAAAATCATGTCCAGTACGCACTCTTAGGACATTAACTTACTTGCCAAGAAAGGAACACTGAGAGGAAAATAACTGTGTGTTGGTGTGCAGAACACATGTTCCTAACACTGTATCTTTGACACCCTGAAGCCAAACATATTAGTCGCATCTTAAAAGAACACTGAGACCTGCTGCCCTTAAAGCTTGCAGAGCATATACCCCCTAATCAACAGAGAGCTCTCCTGAAGGCCAGATGGAAATCAGTCACAAATTAAGGGATGCAGGTAATGAATAAACAGCTCATTATCATTTTACACTTGTTTATTCAATGGCCTAATGTCATATGCAACTGGGAAAGCATCAGAAATTAAAGCAATTCTACTCCTCCTTAAGACATCCAGAAGGAAAATCATACTAATAGGATCACTATCCTTATGCCCCTATGGTATAAGCCAGTAAATTTCCTGGTGTAAATCTTTATTCAGAGAGACCTAAGGACTCCTCAACAAATTCTTTACTCCTGGAAAAAGGATTCTACTCTGCCAGACATGGGGATTTAATGTGTGGAAAGATAGCCTGGCTGGCCGTAAACCCTGAATATGGGGCTTGCCCCAGTTGTCATTGGCATCCATCTCACATCCTTCCAACAGCCAGCACTGATTTGGCCTTTCTTATTCACCCTTCCCTTCATCTCCTTTTTATTTTGGAGCCTCGTATGACATTCCTGATTCCCCATGTACATTCACACAGTTGTGATTTGTCTTCCCCCTTTCTGCTACATCAGGCAAATTCATTAGCAATTAAGCAGTGCATCCTGGAATGTAAACCATCAGCCTTAAACACAAGTCTGACAGTAGTGAAAGGGTGAGTCTGGCCTTCTTCAATCCCTGCAATATCTTCTCCATCAATGAAACACCGTAAGTGCTACCAGGTCCCTCTCCCCACAGGGGGAGCTCAGTGCTGCATAAACCCACAGATGTGAAGGCTGGTGGGTCACCATCCCAACTAGGAGGGCTCCAACTGCTCCTTAGGGATCTGTGATCACGCTCCAGTTTGAGGACAGCTTTAAGCATAACAGAACTAATAACGGCTTTAACTAAGGCACACATGGACCTCCCAGTGCCATGCAGTGAGGGTGCCACGGTGGCATCCCGCACCATGCTTCTGGGGCGAGAGACCCTCAGTGGGATGTTGGAATGATGGCAAAAAGCAAAGACTGCCTTCTCCTGGACTACTGGGGTGTCTCTATTTCTTCATTCCCAGGGAAGTGGAGGGGAGGGGTGTAGAAAGCTGTTTTGTTCAAACATAGGGTCAGACAGAGAAGAGACAGCAGGTACAACTGCTCTGAGCCCCTACCTCAAGTGGCAGAGAGGGTCCCTCATCCACTCCTGGAAAAGCCTCTGCTTCCTATCCATCTCGTGACATCTCAGAGCCCATTCAAAGAGCCCTGTCATTCAGCACAACATCTCAGAGGCCTTGTCCTGTGTTGCAGTAACTTTCATCAGGAAACCTCACTTTACTGCCTACCAGCTACAGCCTCAAGTCCTCAACAACCCCTATGGGCCATGCCTAGTGTCTGAACAGATATATGGGCTTCTCCATGGAAAACTTTCAGTGACTTTCCTACCACACCAGCAGTGACCCTGTGGTTCTTCCTGGGAATAGACAGCCGCAGAACTACTGCGGTTTCTGTGTCACTTACAGGGATGGGCTGCAGGGATAAATGTCCTTGGATTGTCCCAGTGTCCAGCACTGCACAGTCAGTTCTTCCTCCAAAATGCTGAGATTTCAGTTCGATAGAGACTGAAAATTCGTCTCTTCTACTGACCCGGCTTGTGACTGCAGCAAACATGGGAAATCACCTTCCTATTTCAAATCCACTTTGAGACCTTCTTTTAGTACACTGGCCACTTGAAGGGCAAAAGCTGGGGCACAAAGGACCTAGGGGAAAGCAAAGTTCATTATCATACTAGACGGCCAAAAGCCACAGTGCTCTGCCAGTCTCACAAGGTTCTCGCTATGGTCTCTGGATGCTGCATCACCACTTCACCCTCAGTTTGTTCATGCCTCCTTTGGCCCTGTGCCACACTCATGCATGAACTCACCAAGCCATCGCTCACACAGTGCACTCTCATAAAACACACAGCACCCCATGGCAGCCCCCTCTGCTGCATACTCAGCCAGGGCTCTTCAAAGAGTCTCTGGACTGTTCCCTTTTTAGATTCATCTTATGGTAGGGAAAGTAATCCAGGGGAAACTCTGCTTGGGGTCTCTGCATTCTCCATTTGCCGAGTCTTTTCCATTTTCAGGTCTTTGAAGAGCTCCAGAGGCAATTATACAGGTCTCTCATTCTGTTTCCAATCTGTCTTCTGCATCAGAGGAATTTGCCTTTAAAATAGGCTTAGTAACTGCCAGCTATCCTGCATTTCTTTATCCCTGAGATTATTTTCCTCAGAGACCTTACTTACCAGTTCCCCAAGTTTGCTGAAGTCTACTTTTTTAGGAGTCATTATCCATATTCGGCTGGCCTAGCTTTTTCCCTTGGAATAATGAACTTTATCATTTCATGCTTGCTTTCATCCAAATTACCACCCAATCTTTAGATTGTCAGGCTGTTCTCTGCTAGTCAGAAACAGGTTGCCCATTTCCTCCACTTTCTGAAACAGCGTTATCTTGACCACATCCAGGAACATAACAGCTCATCTATATCTAGCTGTGTTGCTCTTGGTGGACGTATCAAAGCAATTATCACATCTTACTGCTGAAAGAGTTGTACTACTGATGTCTCTTCCTGTTGCTCAGGGGAAAAAAATAGCCACTTCCTGTCCCAATGTGTTGATCATTAATCAAAATCCCTGATAATTGTCCCTGATTTTCTTCCTTTACTAGAAATGTTCAACTGATCTCTCTCTTATTCTTTCCCAAACACCAGTGCTTGGTACCCAGTGTCTCCCTTGTCCTCCTTTGTACCTCCTGGACAAATGTTCCATATCATTTTTCAGCTCCCATGGTGTGCCCCACAAGACTACCATTAAGGTTATTGTTCTGCCTCCATGTCTTATTTCTTTTATTATTTCCCTTTAGGAATGAAATGGATAAAGTTTAATAGATTAAATTATATAAAAAATTTTAGTAAGACATAGAATCACAGAATATCCTGCGTTGGAAGGGACCCACAAAGATTGTCGAGTCCAGCTCCTGCAAGGATGAAGGAAGGGCTTGCTCTCCAAAAAGTTGCATGTGGGGATAAATGGAAGATACACATAGTTAAAAAACAAAACAAAACAAAACAAAACAAAACAAAACAAAA
>VYZQ01048741.1:144525-155132 GCA_013400655.1 Mystacornis crossleyi | reverse complement strand
TTTTTTTTAAGCAATGCTTTATGTTTTTTTGAACATAAAGGAGATATTGTCAGCCCACTATTTTAAGAGTTTTGCTTTCCAGGTCAAAAGAAAAGTAAGGGAAATTGTGCTACTGTCTCCTCAAAAATGGGAATGGAGTACTTTAAGTTGTGACTGTATTTCTCTGGTTGAACTCCACTACCATTGTCTTGCAATAAAACCTTTTGTTGGTTACTTGACACATCACTGTCATGGAAGAAGCTCCAAGTGACACTGACCTCTAATGATATTACAAAGTCACTCATTAAGAGCTCTGTTTAGGACCAAGAGCAAGTCAAGATCCTGATGTCATCTTCCTCAAGGTAGCTGTCCCCAAGTCACCTCCACCAAGCAGGTAGAGCAGCATTCCCTGGTCACTTCACCATGAGAGGATATGGGGACACTGGGGATATCAAGATGCTCCCCAACAGTTCACCCAGGCCTGCCTTACACACAGAAATTGCCAGCCCTTAATGCTCAAATTGGTTGATGAGTGTTTTATGCTGATTTAGCTTAATTTGGGAACAAACTCAATTAAGCTGAATCAATGTTAGCTACTAAAGGAGTTGTACTGACTTAACTAAATTAATTTAGAAACCTATTTAGTTAAATTGTAACAATTTGTGTATGCAGGCAAACCTCCATTTAGCACACAATTTCTCACTGACTTCATTTGAAAGAATAAAACCCCTTGCAGAAGACACCTCTTTCTACTCTTGCATAAGGCACTGCATCTCAAAGGCAGAGGTGGGTGCATGTATGGGCTTATATGTGCACACATACACACATAATTTCTTACATATTCCTCCCTCAGTCAAATCTTCCCCACATTTTGCCTAGTATCTGGCAAAGGTGACTCAGCCCAAGTCCTTGACATTTAAAAAAAAAATAATGTGGTTAAATTTACATTTAAGCTTGTGAACACTGAGTGGTTTTATTTTGAGTTGCACTTCACAAGTAAGGCATCAGCAGCCAGAAGGGGAGACTGAGGGAAGATCTCAGCTGTCTACAGCTTCCTTGTGGAGGAAAATGGAGGGACAGACNTGTCTTGCAATAAAACCTTTTGTTGGTTACTTGACACATCACTGTCATGGAAGAAGCTCCAAGTGACACTGACCTCTAATGATATTACAAAGTCACTCATTAAGAGCTCTGTTTAGGACCAAGAGCAAGTCAAGATCCTGATGTCATCTTCCTCAAGGTAGCTGTCCCCAAGTCACCTCCACCAAGCAGGTAGAGCAGCATTCCCTGGTCACTTCACCATGAGAGGATATGGGGACACTGGGGATATCAAGATGCTCCCCAACAGTTCACCCAGGCCTGCCTTACACACAGAAATTGCCAGCCCTTAATGCTCAAATTGGTTGATGAGTGTTTTATGCTGATTTAGCTTAATTTGGGAACAAACTCAATTAAGCTGAATCAATGTTAGCTACTAAAGGAGTTGTACTGACTTAACTAAATTAATTTAGAAACCTATTTAGTTAAATTGTAACAATTTGTGTATGCAGGCAAACCTCCATTTAGCACACAATTTCTCACTGACTTCATTTGAAAGAATAAACCCCCTTGCAGAAGACACCTCTTTCTACTCTTGCATAAGGCACTGCATCTCAAAGGCAGAGGTGGGTGCATGTATGGGCTTATATGTGCACACATACACACATAATTTCTTACATATTCCTCCCTCAGTCAAATCTTCCCACATTTTGCCTAGTATCTGGCAAAGGTGACTCAGCCCAAGTCCTTGACATTTAAAAAAAAAATTATGTGGTTAAATTTACATTTAAGCTTGTGAACACTGAGTGGTTTTATTTTGAGTTGCACTTCACAAGTAAGGCATCAGCAGCCAGAAGGGGAGACTGAGGGAAGATCTCAGCTGTCTACAGCTTCCTTGTGGAGGAAAATGGAGGGACAGACACTGATCTCCTCTCTGTGGTGACCAGTGACAGGATCCCAGGGAATGGCATGAAGATGTTTCAGGGGAAGTTTAGGCTGGATATTGGGAAAAGCATTGGGGAACACTCTCAGGCACATGGTGTGATTCTTGGGGCTGTCTTGTTCAGGGCCAGAAGCTGGACTTGATCATTTTTGTAGTTCCCTTCAAATTCAGAGTATTCCCTGATTCTATGCTTCCATGATCTGCAGAAGAACTATTTTCCCTTCTTTGCACATCTCTTTTCCTTCAGAACAGCTGAAGGGACGTGCACACCATAACAGGCCAGTGGAGGCTGTGATCCCCCAGCTGCTCTGCTCTATAATGGAGGATGCCCCAGCAGACACAGGGCAGGTCAGGGACCTCAGCGCTCTCAGCTCCTCAGGAGGAGGAGGAACAGCCAAGGGCAAATGTGCTTACATTAGTCCTTGCTGAACTGGCTTGCACTGCCACTTTATGCCCTTTATCTATTTGAGATGAGGTCAGGATCTACTCATTGCCTCTTCCCAGACTCTGGTTATAGGTGAGGATAAGGAACAAGGATAAGTTCATTCCCCCCCATCAGATGGGGCTGGTGAGGAAGAGGAGGAGCAGACCTTCTGTCAGCCCTAGCAGCATTTCAAGGGCAGATATGGGGGCTGACAAAATCGGCAAGTGTATTTCTATTGTCATGAAACTGCAGTAAGTCCAACTCTCTTTCTGCATTTGCCATTTACACAAAAGCAGCAGATCTCAAGTCCCCTTTAAATGGATGAATTTTTCCCCCCTGCCATGCCTACGCCAAATAGACAGGGCATTGCAGAACCCATCTACCTGTAGTACAAAGTCACAGCAGTTTTCCAAGGCAAAAAATTGTTCTGGTGGCATAGTGGCCAATGCATCGTCCCTTCATCTTCCTCAAAAGATCTGTCCCTAAAAGAAGTTCTAACCGAATAAGTTTAAACATAAGTCCCAGTCTTTCTTTTTGTTTCTTGTTTTATAGCACTGGGAAACTAAAATGTAACACTGGAAACATGGTCCAGGTCCTCTTTTTATTCTGCTGAAGCAGCAGTCTGGGCAAGCATCCCTCCATCGCTTGTGCTGCCTCCCATGTGGCACCCACACGCTTTGATACAGCTGGGTGCTGATAAAATTGCAGTTAGCAGAAGCAATATCCCTGTCCCTTTCTCCGTGATTTCGGCTTCCCAAGGATTAAAGTGGTTTCTCTGAAGGAACCTCAGTACATATCGCACCACCAAAGCTCAGCAAGGACAAAAACTTCCTTTGTTGTGCAAAGTTATGACAGGAAATAGCACTGGGTTGGACTGATAAGCCTTTCACATTCACCTGCTGCATATCAAATGTTTGGGAAAGGTGTGTAGCAGGACATTCGAAGTCAGCTATTCACTGCCAAGGCTTTATAGCAGCTTTGTAGATGGCAGGCTTCGGGATGCAAATAAACTTATATCTCTTCCACAAAGAAAGTTTGAAAAGTGTATTGATAATGCCTCTGTAACATGACTGCCTGACTGGCATTAGTATTACAACTGCTTCCATTGCTGCCAAAAACCAGCCTATGATGAAACAAACACCACTTTATTTTTAATACCATGGCTGTTCTGTGTTGAAATATTTTTTCAGATTGCCAGACGTCAGCTCTTGTGATCAGATCCTGTTGGATCACAGAGGTTTCTAAGTTGCCCGTCAGTGTTTACATAGTGTGAGCGTCTGTTGTATTTCATATGGGATTAAGTATAATCAAAATTCATGTTACCCTTTGCAAGCTAGCATCAGAGGAAGGCATGCATATTTCAGCTAATTAATTAACAGGATGAATGTGTTAACGTGAGCCTCTTGAGACTCAGGTTAATAACCTACTAAGGGTCGTATTTGCAAGTGGCAAAGCTTCTGTGGCTATAAAGTGAACCATAAATTATGGGTGAGGCCATTTGCTTTTCCAGTCCTGACTATCTAGATTCAGGGGGGTGTTGTGACTCTGCTTTAACAGAAAGGTGAGGTTTGGGTTTTTTTTCCTTGTTTTGCTCCTAACTCTTTCTGTATAACTCATTAAAACTCTCTGAATGGCACTGATAGCAGTGTGAGGAAGCTTAAGTTTCTCTTTTTCACCCATCCACAGGAAATGTGGAAGCTGCGTCACCTTCATTATCTAATGCTTCTCTGGTGTTTTTAAGACAGAGAATTAAATTAATTTGCAGCCATCACACCACCCATGGCCACGTCACTGCAAGGAAACAGCAAAATGATGCACTGTGCAGAGCCATTCCCTTTGCAGAGGCCTGTTGCCAGATGAAGACCAACCCTGTTGGAGGTCACCTTCCCACGTCGGCTGCAGCAAGTCTGTGAGCACATTAACCTACAGAGATGGGAGCAGTCTGGCCTTTTGCTTGATGAAGGTTTCCTCTCACATCTCCTACAAGATAAGCTGTAGAAATGGGAACACACTGAACTGAAGGAACCCACCTTAGCATTCCTGGACCCACTTCCCAGATGGGCACACTGAACCTAAAGCCAAAAATTAGGTTCAGCTACAAAATGCAGATGAGAAGCTGAGAACCACTGTATCACCTCTCCACACTCTCTGTTCCATGGAACATTTCACAGATCTTCAAGATTTTGTAAAGCCCCTGCTAGCCAAAATTTTGTGTGTCTCTATAGAGAAGCTGGTGAAAGCCAAGCATGAGATCACAGCAGACTCCACTCTGCTTTCCTTCACACAGCCCACAGCTTGAACATATGGAACAAAGACAAGTCCTTCTGCAAAAAAGCAAGGAGCCTGCACATCCTTTCTAACACATTTTAATTACAAAAATGGTGCAAAATAAATCCTGAAAGGGCAACAGGCAGCCGACAGAGATGGGGACCTGGCTTTACTTGGCAGTGCTAGGTTAGCAGTTGGGCTCAATGACCTTGAAGGTCTTTTCCAATCTTGATGATTCCATGACTTTATTATACTGCTCCTGTGCTCTTGGGGGTGTCTGCCACAGGTGAGGTGAAGGTCTTACCCACAGAGCCATGGGCCCCATGCAAAGGCAGAGGGTGAGGGGATGCGAGAGCAGCTGGTAGAAGGATGTCAGGACCTTTTTAGGGAATCTGGCTCATCAGTTCTCTTCCAAGAAGAGAAAGGCTGGAAAATGGAAGAAATAGAAAATCTCGGGTGGGGACCTCCCGAAAGAGCATGGTAGGCACAGAGCTGAGCCATGAGCTTGAGCCACATCCCTCTCTGGACTGTTGGGTTTGAGGTTACAGCTACACTGGCACTTTGTTCTGCAGTGGGGTTGGAAGGGCTAGGCGTCTTCCCCACTGGGCTGGCCCATGGGCAGTGATCTCGGGCAGGGATTAATGAAACTCTCTGCTGAAGGAATCTCGCAGCTCCACGCCAGCTGGGCTGTGAAACAGGACTGCCTTATCACCACCTCCCTCTGCAGAAATCCTCCAGGCTCGCACACACCCTGGATGTGTGGGAGATGGGGTATTTGGGATGTCGAGTTTCTCAGGCTTCTCACTCCTCCAGCCCAGGTCCTTCCACCAGAAAGTCTTCATTATTTGGGGAAGTTGCAAATCCATGGTGTAACCTCTTCAATGACAACACAGCGGGAGGGAAGAGCCTCTAATAAAACAGGAAGCTCCAACATATAATCTGAGGTGTTCATTTCAATTAGGGATGAGCTTCATTACTCCTCAAGTTTTATAGCTACTGTAATTCTCAGCTCCTATGAAGGGTGAGACTACACAGGAGATGTCTGAAAAGTCTGATGGAAAGAGTGGGTGAAATTGCACAATGCGTTCACCAATGAAGTGCCCAGGGTAAGTGTTTCTTTAACAGATCTCTGGCTACAACCAAGAGGCTTATGGATCTTGCCCTGAGGAACAGAGCAAGTTAAAATGCCACTGAATACATCTTTCCCACAGAATTTAATTCCTTCTTAGTCCTGTTTTGAGTTGGTGAGTTAATGGCCTAATCGCTTGTAACAAAATGTCCCAGCTTAAGCACCAGGGAGAGTGGGAAGTCATACTGCTCATCACTGCTGAGCTGGCATTTATCTGTATAAATAGGAGCATTCTGGGTTACAAAGACATGCCTGAGTTGAAAACTGAGGAAAATCAGAGTTTAGTCCTCTCATTTACCCATGCTTTTGAGCTAGAAGAGCAAAGATGTTTATCTGCCACTCAGTGGCACATAGATGCACATCTGCCCTGAGAGTTGTATTGCACAGGTCATGGACAACTCCCCATTCTTCTCTAGGAGACCAGAGTCTGAAGTTGCAGGGCATAGGTAAGCAAACTAATTCCAATATTGTAATTAAATCCCATGGCTACTATTCCTCCCTTTCATGCTCATCATCACTTGTGGCGCAGCTCATATCTGCAGTTCATTGGATCAGCTGTCCACCAAGCCACTCTGACCTGGCGTGGGGAGAGGATCCAGCAGCAGCTGCATTTCCTCATCCCACCAGAATCCCATCAGACATCAAAGAAACAGACACTGCTGAGGCACCCCTCCAATGAAGCATGCTCAAGTTCTTTAACCAAACAACTTCACATGCTTCCAAATGCAGATTGTATTTCCAGCTGCAGCCTGGAGAAGCTACAAACTGCTGACTAGCTTCTCAAAAGGCTGCATTTAGTGATCTCTACCTCACTGAACACTTTAATAAGTTGCTGGGCATCCAGAAGCCTTAGCAGGGGGGTCATTAACTCATTATCTGTCTTTTCCCATGTCCTTAAGTTGCCACCCCTTCAGATCCAGCAGTGGAACTGTACAAATGTTGCTCTCTACAGCTCCCAGGGTTGCCTGATCTGCTCACATCTGTAGGCATGTGCCATCAGCATATGGTTGTACTCCTTTGTCTCTGCCCCAACTGCGCAGTCTAGTCCTTTCCTTCACCAGTTCTAGTGCTCACCTAACCCTTCTGGAGAGCTGAGTTGGCTCATTCAGTTAGAAAAACGTTCATGCATGGATATAATCAGCACCTGAGCCTAGCATAAGAGAAACAGCAGGAGTGTCTGGCCATGTTAGTGGTAAAAGTCAGTCTATCTTCATTTGGGAAGGGTAAATTGGTGTAATCCCTCTCACCAACCCACTTGCATGCACCAACCTTAAACTACCCCTTCCAAAAACACACAGTTCAGAAAATCAATCAGTCAGTCAATAGATAAATAAATAAATAAATGTTGCTTACATTATTAGGTTTAAACGCCCTCCCCATTTGTTGGGGAGGGGAGCTCAGGGTAGGAAGGGACCATATAAGCAGTTATTTCAGGAGGTATAGGGATGGGAGTACCCGGACTAGTAAGGAGAATCATGACAAGCAGGCAGGGACTATAACCTCTTACCCTTGCTCAATTCTATCTGGAATAACATGTCCAATCACAGCCTGAGACCACAAATTAAGAGCTAGAGGTATGAGTTTACCTACCCCACACATCAGTCATCGCACCCAGCCACACTCTGCTGCAAGAACACCTCTGAGAAACCATTCTAACCATGCTGCAGCTGTGGTTTTGTAGGCTTGAATTTGTAATTGCAGGCTCAGCACTCACTTGGAAAGTGGCCTGTTGTATCTAATTTCAAACAGTGCCCTGCCTAACAGTCACGAGCGAGGTGCCAGCCAAAGCTACGCAGTGAGGTTATTGTTAGAGTGGAGAACAAGGGGTGTTGCAAAGAAAAGACCTTGGCAGCCCCAGTGGAGGGCTACAGAGGCACACACAGGCATACGCGGGCTGCAAATAATCACACTTACTGCAACAGCCCAGCTTCACTGAGCTGCCACTGCAGTGGCAGAGGCTTTACAAGTAAGTCAGACCCTTGCCACACTTGCAAGTTGGCACAGAAAATACGCTCCTCTTTCTGCTAGATTTTTCCACTTGTTGCCAGGATGAAGAAGAATCTCAGATTTCCACCACCAACTCATTAAAGGAGGGTACAAGGACAGTTCCCACCTCCTCTGTCTGACTCGCCTGTCAGTTAATTAGCAAACAGGAATGTGCTATCAATAAAGGGTTTTCTTCTCTTTGACTGGGCTCTCAAAAGCAGGTTCTGAATGCAGATTTCTTACCTGAAAGAAATTAGAAAGTACAGCCACAGATGCCCCATGTCACAGAGTACCCGTTTGCATGGGACTGGGAAATAATCTCTGCCTCACTTGAATTTCCAGACACATGGATAATAAAGAAGGCCAGAAAAAAGGAACCTTCCACCTATTTCATAGTTGGCTGTGAAAAGTGAGCACCATGCTAATGGCCAGTACAGCTTTAACGGTACAAGGTTCCTAAGATGCCAATTGCTTTTTGAAAGAACCAAGCATGTGATTCAGTAGCTCTGGCAAAACTCCAAGCACATAATTTCCATCTGACCCTCCACTATCTTAATGTCATCGGCTTGATAAGACACTCAGAACTATCTTGAAGTGCCACAGCACAATTTGTGAAAGCCAGTTTCTTACAACCTGAAAACAAAACATTTTTGATACTAATGACGGCATTTTATTTATAAGTAAATAAACAAACAAACAAACAAACAAATAAATAAATGTGCCACAACCCTTTACCTAGATACCTGCATGTCCTGCTGCCTGGATGGGCCCTTGCTGTCATTAACGGAATTCTGTGCACCCATGAAAGGCTTCCCACACAGATTGGATTCCATGACAAGAGCCTAAATGTGACATAAAGTCTGTGCAGATATAGGACTCGCCATTTGTAAAGCTGTCTGAAAGGGCAATGCATCATACTACACAGTCTAATTCCGGTTGTTCTCTCCATCAGTGAACTTTCATTAATGTCACTGGAGTTAAATCACTGTGAATAAGTTCAGCTTTTTTTTTACCTAGTTGAACCTGATCAACAGACTTGGGTGTCCATCACTGAACTTAACGGGCATTTTTATGTCTCCAAAATATGCAAGAGACACCCAGTTATAGATGTGTATACATATTGTTGAGCTCTAACCCCAGCCAGCAACTAAGTACCACACAGACACTCACTTATTCCTACCTCCTCCTCCCACCCCCAGTGGGACAGGGAGGAGAACCAGAAAGAGCTAAAATCCATGGGTTGAGATAAGAACAGTTTAATAAGTGAAATAAAGCTGTCAATAACAATAATGATGATGATAATAATGAGAAGATTTCTAAATAAAAGTAAATGAGAGAGGAATAAACCCAAGAAAGAGAAGTGATGCACAGTAAAATTGCTCATTACCCACTGACTGATGTTCAGCCCATCCCTGAGCAGTGATCAACCCCTCCTGACCAATTCACCCCATTTTATACACGGAGCATAACATTCTAGGGTGTGGAATATCCCTTTGGCCAGTTCAGGTCACCTGTCTTGGCCATTCTCCTTCCAGGCTTCTGGTGCACCTCCTCACTGGCAGAGCACGGGACACTGAGAAGTCCTTGACTCAGGGTAAGCACTGCCTAGCAACAACCAAAACATCAGCATGTTATCAACTTTTTTCTCATACGGAACCCCAAACCCACCAGCTACTAAGAATAAAATTAACTCTATCTCAACTGAAACCAGGACACATGCCATGCAATACAAGCTTGGTTATTATCAAGGTAACATCTGCAGATTTTGTGCCCCAGAGTCCTCTTAATCTAGGTAAGGCAAAACCGAGAATCAGTTCCCACACTAAACAGCTAATGTAATATAAATTTTAAATGGATAGAGGACAGATTGATCAGATATAGAAAATACCAAGAGACATGTAAACAAATAGTGGTCTGAGGGACAGGAGGCCTAGCTCACCAGCTGCTTAATATGCCCATGATGCACAAATCCAAAAAAATGAATGTCTTCAGAAGAATAGTTGTCCCCCCTACACATGGTGTGTACATCCATAAGTAAGTAAAGACATCCATAAGTAAGTAAAGTCATCCATAAGTAAGTCAAACACAGGAGCAATGGTGCTTAACAGCAGGTGCCACCTGCTAAGTCAGAGAAAATCCAGGTGGGCATGGCCAGAGCTCCAAGAAGAGCTACAGCTGCACAAACAGTTGACCAGGTGGAGCCTGCAGATTGCTGCCGAAGGATTATGCAATATTGCTGCAAATGTTTTGGAAACACTGTTCATTCTTTTTTCTGTTCACTCAGCAGGGATTACAGGCATAGTAACTTCATCTATCATTTGCACAAGAAGATAAGAGCAAGAAAGGTGTAGGGCAGATCAAGCATCTCTCCTTTCCCTGTTCTCACACTTCCTCCACTGCAGATTTAAAAGGTGTACAGTACAGTTAATGTGAGCACCTCTCATCTAGTTAATATGAGGTAGGAAAATGTTGAACTAGTTTATTGCTTCCTGCAGCTGTACCACCTGAAGCTCTGGTCTATCTCATCAAATATCATAAATGGCTGTAACGATGGACAGACATGATCCTGCCTTGCAGAAAGGGACCTCTAGAGAACATAAACAAAGCCTGGGGGTCTCTACAGTGGGCGTCTCTGTAGATGGAGTGTAGTGGTTTTGTTTGCATTTTCCGCTTTGGTGAGATAGGAACAGGGAGGAAAGCAGGCACCAAACTTTAAAGACTATAAAGAAGTTTATTGTTACAACTAAAAGTAAAATGAAATCAAAAGGAATTAAAGCAAAATAACCCCCTTTTTTTCTCCAGCACCTCCCCCATCCACCTATAATATAAAGACACAACCT
>VYZQ01048741.1:123739-144307 GCA_013400655.1 Mystacornis crossleyi | reverse complement strand
GCATCTCACCATGGCCTGGCCCTGCAGGGCAGAGGGGAGAAAGGCCATGGCCCCATTCCCCACTGGCATTCTGAGTGGGCCCGGCCCCGCCAGGCCCAGCCCTGTGCCGCCGCGCCAGGGAGAGAGCCAGCCGAGCCGCGGTGGAGCTGGGCCGTGGCCCGGCCCTGCCCCCACCAGGCTGTGCGGGCCAGGCCTGACCAGGCCCAGCCCCGGCCTGCAGGACCGAGCCAGTCTGGCTGGAGTTACCTGGCCAGAGACCAGAAAAGCAAGAGAGAGCGATTCCCGCCTTTTCTGTCTTTAAATGGTGTCTTTACAGAGGCATAACTCTTCTCTGAGTGGCTTAATAAAGCTGTCTATATTCAAATTAGTTAATTGATTGGTTCTATCAAGTTCTGGAGGAAGTTACAACAGCACTTTGCAACAAAACATCACTTCCTCAGCTGGCAGAATAATTTTAACCCATGACATGGAGGCATTTTGTTGCCACCTTTCCAATGTCACAAGATCGACCAACCAACAAGGACAGTGGGCTCATCTCCTGAGTTTCACCAAAAGAAGTGTGTCCAGCAGCTTGAGGGAAGTTTCTCCCCTGCTACTTTGCACTTGTGAGACCCCATCTGGTATACTGTGGCCAGCTCTGGGGCCTCCAACTCCAAGAAGAACATGGAGCAGTTGGAGTGAACCCAAAGGAGGCCAGACAGGTGATCAGAGCCCTGGAACACCTCTCCTAAAGAGTCTGGGAGAGCTGGGCCTGTTCAGCCTGGAGAAGAGCGGGCGATGGGGAATCCCCATTGTGGCCCTCCAGTACCTAAAGAGGGCTGCAAGAGAACTGGAGAGGATGTGTAATGATAAGGCAAGGGGGAATGGCTTCACACAGAAAGAGGGAAGATTTATATTAGATATAAGGAAGAAATTCCTTCCTGTGAGGATGGTGAGGTATTGGAACAGTCTGACCAGAGAAGCTGTGGATGCTTCATCCCTGGAAATATTCAAGGCCAGGTTGAATGAAGCTTTGAGCAACCTGGTCTAGTGGAAGGTGTCCCTGCCCATGGCAGGGGAGTTGGAATGAGATGATCTTTAAGGTCCCTTCCAACCCAAACCATTCTATGATTTTATGACATAAGCAGACTGCTCATTGCAAAAATGTTTTAGTGAGTTTGGCCCACATATCACCAACCAAGATATGGAAGATTTTCACATATATTCAAGAAAGTTTTTGCAGAAACACTTATCAGGCCTTTGAGTGTCTTCACCTGGCCTGATAAATATTTAATTCTTCTTAGCTGGACAGAGCAAAGAGGAGTCTTGCAATGTACATTAGGACCCTAACTTCACCTAATTTTCAATTACCTAATTAAGCAATTCCTAAATTCACTATATAGTCAAGGAAAAGAAGGGCTCTGGAGGGAGACGCTGCTAACCAAAGTTTCCCACTTGGCTTTGTGCCCTGATGTAATTTGATTAAACTAACATCTTCCCCAGTCTCTGAGATATGAGGGGCCTTTGCCTTGGAGAAGGTGACTCTGTACATCTCAAATTCCTGATTTGTGATGTTACATGCCATACAAGTGTAAATTATTACAAATGCAAAGTGTGATTAGTTCTCTAATTGCTTACTGGAAAACCTCTAAACCTTCCACAGTGATGATAAGAAGCACATGGTGAACAGCATTTTCAAAAAAATCAGCTGTATTTTCTTGAACAGCACTTTGTTTACACATGATTTGGTTGACTCCCTCCCCCATCCCCAGAGGCTCTTCTTAGAGGCTGTTGGGGAACCCATAGTGTACAAACCACTGACAATATTTACTGAGAGTCTGGTAGCAATCAAGCAACCTATATGTTTGATTCTCATTATTAAATATTCCAAACTTTTATTGAGATTATTAGAACCTATTTAATGGCTCATTGAACTTAGAAACCATACAATTTTCCTATTAGCCATTTTCATCTAAATATTTATGATACCAGTTCATACGAGAAATAACAAAAGATACCAAAAAAGAGGAAGAGGGAGGCATTTCCTCGGATGCCTGGGAGCAAGATCTCTCTATAACTCTAGCATAAACCAGTGGTGCAACTTAAAGGAAGCTAACTGAGAGACACAAAGCAAATCTGATGATGATGAAAGGAGAACCTGGTCACGTCTTTAAGGGAGTCAGCGTAAATTTGGATATAAGGCTCTTTTCTATGATTAAAGAGAATATTCGTAATCACTCATTTCATTTCTTTTGGGTGTGGTAAGGAGTTTTCCAGTCGAATCACTGCCTGGTATAAACTGATCTATTTATTTCAAACTAGAATATAAGTCAAAAGTCCAACGTATTTTCTATCAGCATACTAAAAGCACAGCTGTGACAGAGGAAAAAATCATTATGATTTCTTCTTTGGATGGAGTATTGATGGAATTTTGAGGAGGACATAAGCTGTAATAGCTTGGGAACAAATTGATACAACCTGTATCTTCAGATCCTCTAAACCTCTTATATTTCTACATACTCTGGGGTCTGAGTTATCAACAGAGCAGAAATGAAGAAGACAGGACTGTTCTTTCTATCTAATTATCAGAAAGGACAATCCTAGTGCCAGAATTCTTCAATCCAGGTTGTCTGGATGCTATTCTGTACCAGTCAGAAAGCACAAGCGAAGTCAATGCAGGGCAGAACCCTCAGAAGAAAGTGAAGAAGACACAGGTGGTTGGGCAGACACCACCATCTTGCTTCTGCTCTGTGCATGTTCCGGGAAAACAGACATGTTTGAGTCCAGTTGCAACAATATGGCACTGAGCCTGAGTTAGATGCCTTGTCACTAGAGAGGAATTTTTGGCCCAGGCTAATACTACGATGCACAGCTTCTAGACAGGATCTGGCTTGCATCCAGCTGGCTTGCAGTACTGGGGAAAAAGGATGTGAAAACTTTCTGATCCATCCACAAAGAAGCACTGACTTTCAAGGGCATAATCTTCAAAATTGCTGCCTCATTGTACAAACACCTCTGGTTTTCAGCTTAAGGTTGTGTAGGCTTCTAACGTTCTGCTTGAGGGCTCTGTAGGATTGTTGCATAATACCAAGAAGAGCGAAACTTGGCACCTATATGACTCCTAAACCTGATCAGGAATGTCAAAAGCCAGCTGGTTTTCATTTTGGAAGAAAGAGAAGGTGACAGTGTGCACAACCTACCACTATCAGAAAGGTGAACCAACAACAAATAAAAATAATGTGAGTTTCAGTGTTCCCTTGTCTTTTTTTTCCTTCAGGGATAAAAGACCTGAGCAGAATAGAGAGTAATTCTACCCAGACTGCTGTGAAAGCTGATGTGGGACTGGTTTTGTGCAATATACATAAGTATGACTGGGAATCTAAATATAGGCGTGACAAATCACTAGGCCTGGGAATTCTCCACTGACGTAGCCATTGTGATGCTAAAGAAAAGCATGGCTCCAGCTAAATTAGGTCATGAGATATTAGCACCTTTCTCTTTATGTTCCTTTTTCATAAGGAAATAAAATAACACAGGACCCACAGATAATAAGATTATAAAGCCAGTAATTCGAAACACAAATAATGGAAGAACTGAAGTCACATAATTCCTCATACTATCCACATATATATATATTAAGGGACACTCCTTTTCCAGGAAGTTTAATCTCCGGAATTATTTCTGAGGAATCCTGTCATGGCAATGCAAGAAATAAAAAATATCCAACTGTCTTCTCCTCCCTTTGATGGAATTTTCTGCTCCCAGAGTAAAACCACTTGAAAATGCACCTGTTCACATATAAAACATAGCAGCCTTGGTGGAAGCTGTTCTAAGCCAAAATGCCAAGTCTTGCAGAAAAAATGGCAGGATATGAGCACTAATTTACTGCTGCTAATTCTCACTAAGCTGGGGAGGTGTAGAGGTGTCTACTGGCAGTCTGCAGGATAAGTGACTCTGGGATATACATGAGTGACTCATGTGCACTTGTCTGAGTGCCCCAAGTGAGTAAGACAGTGGGCATGAGGAAACGTGATCTTTTCAGAGAGGAGCCTCAGGTAGGGGAAGGTGGACTAGCAACCGACCTAAGGTACAGTGTGTTCCTTGACCTACAATCTGCATTAATATTGCCAGCTAAAGAACATCAGCAATTAGTTGCCTAAAAGCTCCGAAATGATTTGCTGCATGCATGCAGCAGTGGAAGAAAAATCTCAACCCCCTTCCCCACTTGGTGTAAGCTCTCTGATATCACAGGATGGCACTCTGGTAGCTCAGCTGAGTGAGCACCACCCCAGCTATTCCCCCTGTGGGCAAGTGTCCCAGAATCTGCACTGCAGGAGTGTAGTGGCTTCAAGCTTGAGTGTGGAACTCAATCTGTGCTTAAAAGGAAGCATATAGATCCTGCACTGACGTCAGAAGAAAGATTGTGATGTCAGAAAACAAAGTCTCTCTCTTTGAAACAAGTTCTCCTGTTTTCCACCCAAAAATCTCAATTTCATAATCAGGATGACATCACACTAATTCAGGATATGCCCTGTGTCTGTAAGGCTCCCCTCTGTCCATCATGTGTTGCCTGATTGCCTTTTTTCTCGGTCAACTCAGTAATGAAGAATTTGCCATCATCTGTTTTATTTTTAAAATACAGCAAAGCCGAAGCAGGAATTTTATCTTTCCCTTTTTGTCTATGACAAATGACAAACTTGAGTGATAAGGCAGAGTATAAATAAAAGCAGGGAGTCATAAGCAGCATACTGAGTAACCACTGGTTTTCAGGCTATCCCTTTATCAGATAGTAAATTAGATATAAAGCCATTTAGTTGAAAGATAATAAGGTTTATGCAACTCATAAGTAAGTCTTGTAAGGAATACTGCTGACTTCATTGTCTGTGTTAAGTCAATCCCTACTTGTTAAACCTCTGACCCCCCCCCCCGGTCTCCTTCTGTTACCCAGGATGAATGACTGGACTTTAAAGTACCTCCTCCTCTCCAGCACGTTTTGAAAATAGAGGGAGTTAACATAACAAAACACCAGAACATAAGAACAGCTACACTAGGTCAGACCAGAAGTCCATGGAGTCCTAGATCCAGTTCCTGGCAGGGGCTAAGAACAGGTAGAAAAAAAAACATCAGGACAAGCTGGGCATATGGGAATGCCTTCCCAGAGCAGCCCTGCTGGCTAGAGATTTTTACCTCAGGAATTTCCAGACTGAAAATAATGACATATTGTTCAGAACTGGCCTACTCCAGCATTTCTGGTCCTCATATCTTTGTTATGGTGGTACTGCCCTGCCATGCTCCAGACCACCTCTGCTCAGTCTTGTACATATATATGACAAGACAACAGAAAACTGAGAACCTAGCCAATTGAGAGATTAGAGATGAGAAGGTAACCAGGATGACCTGGAGACCTGGAAGGAGAACATCTCCTGACTCCCATGACAGCACAGTCCTTCCCAGCACCCTCACTCTCTCCACGCTTTTGCAGGAGCTGCTCAGTCAACACATGTGCTCATTTTCTCTTCTAAAGTCTCTCTGCTACTTGACACCCTCAAGAAAAACACAATTCATCTCTACTGACAAATACAGTGAGCAGTGCTTATTCCTTGTACAGTTCCACTGAAATCTAGGCAAAGCATTACCGACATTGATGGAATTTCCCCTTCTGCTTGCTGAGTGCAGGAACATACAGGGCCCAGCTTTGCTACAGTAGGTTGATTTAGTGACACCTAACTCCCACTGCTTTCTGAGGATACAAAGAGAAGAGGAAAACACTGTCACGAGAAAGGAAAGACACAGAGATAATTTGCAACACTCTTGTATGAACACCAGGGTAGTAGTAGAAAAACGGGACAGCAGGAGATACAAGTGCCTGAAGCCCTCCAAATACCGCATTCCATGACATACACCTGCACAGGGTTGTATATGTTTGTGTCAAAATCCAAACAGTGAGCACAGCTTAAACGATTGCATTTTTGACCCTATCACAGATTGATATTCAAGTCATGGTTGTTCCAGCCCTTTTCCCTCTCTAACAGATTTGGAAACTGCCAGAGTTTGCATTGTGCCGCAGTAGTGTTCCTTAGTGGATCAGAGCAAACAGAACTCTGATTTCAAATGTGGTTAGGCTTTGAAATGAGATATAGACTTTGAGAATTTGGGGGCTATACATTACAACTGGAAACTAGAAAGTACCTTCTCTACCTCTTTTCCAGTTCTTCCGCCTGAAGTAAGATTTTTCCAGGCATTTTATGATCAGATTGAAAGTACAATAGTCAGTGCAATTTCTGCTATTTTCGTCTTTCCTTTTTCTTTCTTTTCTAGGACATGCTATATAGATTACTACTAATAATAATAATAATATAATTTTATAGCATAACACAGCATCATATGAGACAAGACTTTGAAAATCATGGGAAGCATAAATACACAGCAGTGATAGTCATTGCATAATGTTTCAGTGTACAGCAGAGAGCACTGTTTGTATCTGTTAGATTCAGTTTCCTTTCTGCCACAGAGGAGTTTGCTTAACAATATCCATTAAGACCCCAGCCTTCGAAATCTCTGTTTTCATTTGCAGAAGAAGGAGAACAGGAGGAAGATCAGAAAAGAGCTTAAGTGAGAGGCACGTGGATAAGTTCTCTAGGATGTAACTTTTAGTGGTGTCAAAACTGCCGGAAAGATAAAGGAACTTAAAGGAAAAATACATACATCTGCAAATGAGTTCCATCTTTTCAGTTGAGAAGCATCACAATCAAGAAGGAATGCAGGAAAACAAAACAGACAGTGGGACACTCACCCACCTTTTCCTACCTTCTCAGAAAACAGACCATGTGAGAAAAAATTGTCACACACAGGAGACACCGTCTCTCTCTGAGCAGGTTGGCTGTGATGAGATGAGCCATGGTGCGACTCATCTGAGTGCACAAGTTTGCCCAGAGCCCTCTCACAGGGATCCTTGCTGGTAAATCAGGACCTCGCCGCACATTCTGCACCCTGGGATGTCATTCTGTTATTACTAACACTTTTTTGTATTGAGGTAGGTTCCCCAAAGTCTGCCTTTCCAGGTCAAGGACCTCATTGTGTTTGGCATAGTAGACAGAGAAAATCTGTTCTTGAAGAGCTGTCACTTTAAACGGAAAGTGCTAGCAGCAGAGAGAACCCAAACTGAAATTCAGGAGGTATTTCATTTCTTCATCAAATCACTTGACTATGAGAAAAACAGAACTGAGAAAAAAAAAATATGCTCAGAGATATACTATAACTAATTTAATTCATGATTAAATGTTTGTGTGTCAGGTATCCTTAGATGTGGGTCTTTCAGCAACCACTGAAAACAGGAGTCTACTTTAAAAACAAATCTGTTAACACCTGAAGGCTGTAATCTGCACTAATGCAATCACTTAAATTGGTAACATTTTTCATTTCATTGTGTTGGTTTATATTCATTTTTTGGAACTAAATTGGCCATGAATGATGAAGATATTGTAATTTGATTTCATACCAGAGGTAATTGGGCCAACAGGGCATCATTCTGTTTGTCACTGTAAACAGTACTACAGAAATGAAATAATAGGAGGGTAGTGAGATTTTTAAGCTTGAGAAAATGCTGAGCTGTGCATGTCTGTGTCAGTCCTGGAGCTCAAGAGAGGTTTCTGTCCAGTGTGACATTTCATGTGCACCACTAATACAGGCTCCTTACTACTCACTGGATAAAATCTATTCAAATGCATCAACTTCACAAATGTTTTTATTAAAGCTAAGGCACGGACAAACTCAAAGGTTAACTCTGTCCTGTGGGCATAGGAAGACAGGGAATAGCATCATCTAATCATGCTGCAATTCCTGGGGATCAGGCAGTTCAGCTGTTTCAGAAAACATAGCATCTCTACTTAGAATTCAGAGCTGTTTACAGGGACACACCTAAAGGTATAGAGTGCAGTATTTCATACCAAAATATTAGTTGGTCCAGCTTGAACAGAGCTGCATTACACATACTTCTTTCTTTCCTCTACAATTTCCTCACCAGAGCAATCCCTAACTTGTGGCATCCATGCCATGAAGATTACCAGAGTGAACAAAAGCCTACCATGGTAGTAAGAGTCTCCAGCTAGAATGTATCTAGCAGAATTAGATCCACCTTCTTTTTTTTAAGATTTGCAATGTGTCACTGACATGCTAAGAGCTACCGTGCCACAACGTTCCAATATTTTCAAAAATAATTTTGAGTAAGAGTACTCTGGATGTTGTGAGAGGGACTTCGAAGTCTCAGTACCTTCAAGCACTGCTAAATCCACTAAAGGATGTGGAATTACCAAAGAAGGATAATGGTACTTCCCTCTTCAGTAAATGGCGTTGAGATCTTGTGATGAAAAGCACTAGATAAGTGAGGTACTATCTGTGCCACCAGTCAAATCAGACAGCCTTGTGCACAATCTGTTTATTTTTATAGTGAAGTATATTATACTGTCAAAAGGACACTTCATCATCTATAATAAATATTCATGTACCTGTATCGTGCACTTGAGCTGCATGAAAGTTGAGTTCAGAGTACAGAAATGAATGAGAAACTTGTAAGATAAATGTCACCTTTCAGTGCTGTTCTTGTGGATAAATTGCAAATGGATATAAACAAAGTCAATTACTTCATACAAGTGTTCCTTGACTCAGCATAACTGTTCCTTATGCCTAGGCTAAAATCCTAAACCTCATCGTTTACCTTTTGTCAGAGAATGGCAAGAAGAAACAGTATGAAGTTCCTCTAACTGAGGATACTTAAGTACAGCAACACACAAACATTATAAGATATATTTTCCCAGAAACAAAGGTCACATGCTATGGTGTTAGAAAAATCCTCACCTGTGCTTACTAAACAACTGCATTAACTACTAAAGAAATATTTTTATTATCACTAGCAGAGAAGGTAGCATATAAATTGAATTTTCACATGCAGTTATCACACATCAATGACTCTGAAGTATAGCAAAATATCATTTCCATGACCTCAATCACAGAAGGGAAAGCAAATTTAAAGTA
Organism: Mystacornis crossleyi; assembly: GCA_013400655.1. Taxonomy (NCBI): domain Eukaryota; kingdom Metazoa; phylum Chordata; class Aves; order Passeriformes; family Timaliidae; genus Mystacornis; species Mystacornis crossleyi. Next base: position 135,298 of record VYZQ01048741.1, on the reverse strand, counting down.
ATCTTTGACTTTGCTGTGCTTTGAGTTTGGATTTGCTAGTTTTTTAATATATGAACATATGTTCTAATTACTGTTATCCTTCATTTTCTTAGGAAATAAAATATTTTTCCTGGAATAGTCTTTTATTTGGTTTTAAACTGTAAAACTAGCCCATGACTATGCAACAACTGCCTTCCATGAGCAACATGAAGAACAGTAAAGGCAAGAACTGTATTTTGTAATATATTAAAAGAAGCAAAGTTACACAGTGGGAAAGTCCCTGTTTCCTATGTTTTGTCATCTGCAGGTAAAACAAATCAACACAAAATTGTCCTGAAGAAGTACTTTTATGATTCAATAACTCGTGAGTGTTAATTCAGAAAATGTGTTTTATAGGAAGCTATGGACAGTGGTATTACGGCACTGTCACCTCCATTACAAGACATTACATTTAACAGTTATGTATAACCATTCAGGTCATAATTTGGATTTTTTTTCCTTCCTATTAAAAGTTTGATGTCATTCTAACATTAAAGCCTGGACAGCATCTGAAGGTTCATTCGTATGGCTGAATGCAATCATATTGTGGCTGCTCAGCAAGAAGTGACTGCCCTCCTGTCCAACCAGAGATAGCCACCTGTGCACCACACTCAGTCCACACTGCCCCAGTCACGAGGCTACACACATTAATTCACCTCAGGTAAGGCAGCTCATTTTACTTCATCTCACAGCCGAGGCAGCATTAAAACAGGGCAGGGTCACTGTTTGATCACCTTCAGCTCCACACTTGCCCATCTACCCAAAAAGTTCTTTTTCATTCTGTGTCTGACAGCATAACCCAAAAATCCAACAAATCCAACTACATCACAGGAGTTTGGGCTTTAAATTTTCCTTGCTTTCCAAGTATGCAAGGAGCCTGTTCTGCCTACACTTACTGACTCCAGTGGAAAGTGTTTTGCTTGTTCTGCCTTGGGGGCTGCAGGTTGCTACTCCATGAGTGTTTGCAGAGATCTGACCCTCAGTCATCTGACCCGTGTCTCCACACCAAGAGCCAGCCAGCTCCACCTACACTTTCAGTGAATTGTGCCTTTATGAAATATAGGCAAATAAACAGAGGTCCTGTTCCCTTGGAAGCCACTACATCTGAAAATTGGCAGGCTGCAGTACATTATACCACCAACCACAGCGTCATAATATCTAAATACATAATATATAGAAAATAGTTACCAAAAAGTAAGTATAGTCAGCATTTGTAATAAATAATAGCTAATAAATAGTGAAAGAATTGCATTCTAGGATGTAGAATCCTATGTCTTCCACTATTTAGCAATTTATCATGTGAAATCCACTGACCTTTCCAAGCTTCTCTTTTTCCCTTTCTTTTCTGGTGAAGCAGGAGTGTTAATTACGCTCTTGCTTTTTTTATTGAGCAACATTAGCATACAAATAGGCCATCAATAAGCAATTACAATCTCCATCTCAGAAAGAGGAGAACTACAATATTAAGTGTGGCTACTCACTCAAACACACAAGTCTTTTTTAAAAAAGACAGAGCAACTCACAATTGAATAGAACAGGAATGCACAGGAAAAACAGACAATGATAGATGGATAAATATCAGGCTAGCTCTCGGGCAAAGAATTCAAAAACGTCCTTCTTATTCACCAGGCAAACATAAGACTCAAAATAACACTACTTTTCCCCAGACTGCCCTGCCACTGACTCCAGAGATTAAAAACCTGTTCAGATTTCATGCTGGTAACATTTATGAATTTTACTCAAGTGGAAACTATCAGTTGTGTCAAATGGCACTGACTTATATCTTAAGCAACATTTGACTTATTGCCAGTGAAATACTAAATCTGCTTGCTTCTTTTTTATAGTGGGGGACCTATATGGGAAAAAGGCTTCATTTCTTATATTTTACACTCTAAGGGTAGGTTTGTGCTAAAGATGAATAATAAAACAATCACCACAATATTTTTTTCTGTACAACACATTGCTGCTGTGCCTTTCATCCAAGATCTGGTTTAAACCTGAACCTACACTGATTTAAGTATATATATTACTTTGAACCTTTTTAGTTGAATCAGTTTCACTTCATACTAATGGCCTAAAATTGACTTCAAATGCAAATAGAGGGTAAATTTACTTTTAAATGTCCATACAAGATGTTTCCACATTTTTACCCAACATTTAAGACTATTTGATCTTAAAATCAGTTATGTCTAATGTCAATCAGCCAATGGAGTTATAGAAGTCACTGACCTTCAGCTGAGATGCCGTAAATAATCAGATTTTGATACACAGACCATTGGGGAAAATGTAAATAGCTTACTTTAAAACCATCTTTGACTGAAGGATGACCTCGTACACCACCATGTCTTGATCTGTTGCAAGCTTCATGTCTGAAGCAGTTTGTGCATATTCTGTTTGGGGAGTACATGCTCTATGGCAAAATGTAAACATCTTGAATTAATGAAACCAACTCTACTGAAGAAAAAGCTGCTTAGAGCTTTATGCAAGTCATCTTGACCTCCTGCCCTATGGTTTTCTTTCCATTAAAATTATAAATAAGTCTTTGAAAACTACAAAAATACTGGTTGTCTGAAAGCTCTTCTTTTGTTTAGGACTTCAGCAGACAAGTTCAGCCAAATCCTGCCTTGCCAGCTGTGGAAACGATTCCCTTGGCTTCCCACCTTTCCTGCCAGCAGCAAATACCATCTCCAGCATGGACACAGAACCACTCAGCAGACACCACAGTTTGCAACCTACTGTCTCAGTTTAACCAAATACAGATTAAGTTGTGAATTTCAGCTGTCAATATTGCTGTTGTCACTGCAATTTTCCATCTCCCCTGTGAGGGTGTTATTGTCTCAGTTGCCCAGGAGGATTGAAAGATATTAATTAACAACAGCATTCCCTTAACACTGTTTAACAATCCCCCTCTTCTCCAGCTTTCCTCCAGTGCAGGCGAGATATGAGCTGCTAAAATCCAAGCTGCTGTTGAATTATTTCTCTGGTTTTAAAATACAACTAGAGAATGACAAATGCATTTTAACTCCACTATTCTCTTCAGTTCTTGTAAAATCTCAATTTTTTTCTCTGGCATTTTAGTGCTTTATCACTGAAACTTTGCATGGCATTTTCTGATGTCTTTTTCTGGTGGTGCTAGTACATGGGATTATGACACTGTTGAGGACCACACAGAAAAAAAATTCAATACTTTGATATGAGCACTGAAAAGAGCAAGGCAAAGACTTGAGGGCAAATGTTCAGAGGAGCAGGTTTTAGGGTGCAGTCCCATAAGCTGGGGTGAACCAACCTAACAACTCAATGTCAACACCTTGGCATGACACTGTGGTTCTCCCCAGCTTCCCTCTCCTCCCTATGCCACTCGTCCTCCTCCTGTTCTTATCTCAAGTTGGCTCTGATGTCTTTGAGCCACTCCTTTCACCAATTCACTTCACTAACCCAGCACTATGCTGTAGATTGGGAGAAAAGATCAGATAACAGTTTCTGTAGGTTTAGTGAGCTCAGAGGAAGGAGACTCAAGGACCAAAGTCAGTGAGACAGAGGAGTCGCAGAATCTTAGGCTGAAGAGGATCTTTGAGATCATCAAGTCCAAACATGAATCTTGAGGCTGTATAACCAAGAGAAGGGGAGGGACACCGACCCTTCATGGAAATGGCAAGACTCCTGAAACCAAAGTTTAACCCAGTTTCATCTAACATGGTAGGACATTTCCAACCTTGCTCTTGATTCAATTGTCCAAGTGATTCTGTCCATGGAATGGGACAGAATCTGCCACTGGAAAGGGACATTTCATACACAGACTTCGCTGATGGTTACCTTCATGATTTCAGAAAGCACCTAGAGAATAAAGCTGTAAAAAGACAAAAGGGTTTCAAATTCTCAACAAGGGAGCAATCTATTTCATTAGTTGATTGTCAGTGTGCTAACATATTGTTTCTCCATAATTAATAGCACAAGACTAGTATTACTAAAAGAAAGGACACTTTTCAAGCCCAAGTCTCCAATGTCTTATTTTGGATTTCTGAACACTAAACATGTTGTAACCTGAAATGTGAAATTTCACTTTTATGTGTTGTGATTTTACTCATTTGAAAATAAGTATATTTCCTTGAATCTTTTCTATATTTAAAATAGAAAACATAATCAAAATAACATTTTTCTGAGAAAGAAATTGGCAGAAAATCTTTTTCCAGAAAATACGGGATCTCCCTCTAATTAGGTAAATTTTAACACTCTGGTTATAACTCTCTTTATAACACTGCACAAGCATATGCAAAGGCAAAGCTTTTAAATGATAATTTTGTAAGGTAATATTGCAACTCATTTTCAAGACATTTCAAATCAGCAGGCCAGCCCAAAGACATCCATTCCAATTGTTCTCTGATTCTGGGATTGCTGAACGTTCACACTTAATCATACACACACTGTAGAACCACAGCTGTTATTAAAATGGAGATAAGATAAATCTTAATTAACTGGTTGTACATCTGTAAATAAATAAACTAATCCTATCTCCCTGAATTACAAGTGACAGCTTTGCATCAACCTAAGGAGATTTCTTTTTTTTTTTTTTTTTAATTTCTTACTGGTTACAAATTACAGTACTAGAAAATATACAGTTTGAAAACAACAGATTTAACAGTTCTTTTAATTCATGTTGATGATTTAATCCGAGAATGAGGGGAGTTAATGCACATTCTTATGCCTGTCTTCCTAACACTGAGACATAAGTTGGACTAATAACTGAGAGTGCATTCAGCTCTTGTGCTCTGTGTGGCAAATCCATCACTAGGGCAAGTCCACTAACTTTAATGTTCCTGCCATTCCTCTGAGAAATAAAGTAAAATGGAAAAGTTAAGATCACAGCTCTGATGCTGTCTTGGCTTTGCTGATGACCACTTTCAGATATCTGCCACAAGCATCATTATTTTGTCGCAGTTGGATATTCTGACATGATCTATGTCTGTGGTTCAAAATCTTCCCTGTCTTCAATAAATGTCTACATATTACACCTCCATAAATACAGAATTCCACATCAATATTGCTAGCAGGCTATCCTAGGGTTATTTCAATGACATTTTTATGCCTTTTATTGCTAAGTCAGTAGGGGGAAAATATTCCTTTAATTTACTTTTAAGTTGATTAAAACTTACCAGTTCTGTGGTGTCTCAGCAACTTCACTAAAATCACCAATTCATTTTACACAAGCATGTTAAAAAACAGCTGATGATGTCAGCTTCTTGGTCTTGTGTTTGGTCCAGATGCAGTTGACCGTGTTAAGTCAGGAGGTTATGACTTGATATTGTTCATTCTCATACCAGTCAAGAACTGGAAGTGTGGATTCTACCTGATTAATTCCCTGGTCCTTCTGAGATGAGTAATTGTTACTCATCAAACAAAAAAAAATTTGTCTTACCAGATCATTTTTGGTGCTGTTATCTGCAATGGAGGAAGAAATGGAGCCATTTCTAGATGCAGTGGAATTTCATTCAGCCTATAAGTGAGGCTCACCAGTCTGTAGCTAAGATAGAAGAGAGGAAAGAAGAGAGGAAGACTTTCAGGAAAACCTTAACATTTCAACAAAAAATTTACGGTTTTTATTTCACCAAAATTTTGCAACAGAAAAAGCTATCATTCTTCATGCTATGTCTTTGAATGCGAAGTAGAAATTTACACAAAGATAGTCTGATATTCCTCAAAATACCAAAATGTTGCTATAAATAGACTTTTCCAGGAAAGATAAAAGGACTGGACAAATGTTAACCACAATATTGAAACAAGATAAAACAGCAGTGAATATTTGTATTTTTTAAGACATGAGGTTCTAATCTTACACAGATAATTTCACTCAGGACTTTTTAATTGCTAAAGTGAAAGGCTGAGGTGTAATTTTGGCTTTTTAACTCACTGGCTGTTTAATGACAGCAAGGAAAGAAAAGTTGCCAAGATTTCCAGTGAGATGTAGTTAAAAGTATTTGTCTTTATTATACACTTAATTATAGTCTTTACAGTTTCTATAAAATAGTCGATTGATTCCACAAATTAACAAAATGATAACATGATGGGGAAAGAAGGGAGAGGGTGTACATTAGTAGGAAATTCTTACTAATGTGATATTCAGCCACCTATGTTTGTCATATATACGTGTACAGGGGAAAAATTTTTCTAGATTAAGTCTGAAAAATTTACTACAGTAATCCCAGGGATACAATTAGCCTGCTTAGCTTGTATCAAGAAAAATAATCCTGACCTGAAAGTCTCTTCCTCTCTTCCACTAACAAAAGAGATACTAAAATAAAACTGAGATGGGAAAAAAGTGAAGTATCAAATAAAACTAAAGGAGATCTATTGTGAAAAAAAAAATCAAAATATATATTTTAAAGAGCTATTTGAATGAAAGGCTTGAGATAAAGCTACTTATTTCTTCTCAGTTTCCCCCCCTTTCCTGTTTGGCTCCACTACAAAGCAATAAACACCATCTGGTTTTGGAATTTTCTGCTGCTTTGCCCATGGTGTTTCTTCTACGAAATTTCCCTTGGGCCAGAATTTGCTGAGCAACCTTATCTTCCCAGAAGTTAGTGGTTTTAGGAGGGATTCAGCACCTCAGAATCTCAAATTCCTATCAAGTCTTTCTGCCTGTTGATGTGTGCCTGGATCTCACTGACTTGCCCTCCTCTCAGAGGGCTACACGAAGGTTCTCAGTTGTTCCACATCATTTTAGACCAAGGACAAGCACCTCCAGAGGATTTTAGACCAAGGACAACACCCTCCAGAGCTTGGGTCTGTGCCCACCATTTCTTGCCTTTCTCTTTCCCTAATCTCGTTTCCCAAATGAGGTAGGTAGGGTTGAACTTCACAGGTTTTTCCCTGCCATGAGAAGGGGACTTTCTTTTCCAGAGCCCTCACAAGTTGCTGCCCTCAGCCCCTGGCTGAGACACAGACAGAGAGCTGAACCTCTGTGGCCAGTGCTGTACCTGACACCAAACCCTGTCTGAACACAGGATGCCATGTCCCCACTTCCACGCGGCGACATCCTCCCGCCATCCATCTGCAGCACACCCAGAGAAACTGAGGCTGTGAGGTGAGACACTCTGCCTTGCTGATCTCATGAAAAATGTCTCCTGGTTGTCTGAGCTGTGATCTGAGCTTGCTCACCCAAGAGCTACAAGCACCTGACATCAGATACAGTGTGAGCAGAAGGGAAACATACAGCTGGAGACACCAGCAGCAGGACATCTCTTTTTAGGAGAATGTTGCTAATTTGATAATATGTAATACAAAATTTTACTGTAGGTAGTGTGTTCTTTGCAACATATTTCTGGGAGACAGCACATGCCAGAAATACTTTGTAGGATATCATCTAACTGGAGATTTTCTTTCTATATTAACTTCAATAGAGAATTTGCACAGTAAAATGAGCTAGAGCTACCCTTCCCACAGGGTAACACAGACCCCCCTCAGTCCTGGAATAAGTGTTAGAGGAGTATCTGTGTTGCCTTTATCTAATACATGAATTAACTCAAATGATCTGGCAATCAGTTATTTTTTGAAGAAAAATTCTCATCTGCACATGCCCTCAGCAAAGATCAGGTTTCTTTTTTTGTCTGATCTCTCTCTCTCTGCTCTTTAAACTCCTCCACGAGACTGTATCACCCTTTAGCTGTTCCCCATACACAGCCTGCTGCTGGCATGCAACCAGTAAAACTCCAACCCATAACAACATCAAGGAACAATTGCTATCACAAGAATCCTGTTCAACTTTTGGGGTGGGTGGCTCAAGCACAACCTTTACAACAGATCACCCAGGACAAAGAAAACTTCGCTTTTGGAGCTACAGATGAAGAAAAGAGAGGGGAATAAAAAATGCCACCCAAACACTTCTGAGAAATTATTTTCATTACGTGGAGATTTACTTGTAATATTGTTAAAGAAATTACTGTTTATAAGTGGCCCTATAGCTTTAATGCATATTGAAGGCTTCCTCACATGCACACCACCATTGTCTCTTGAGTTTAAAACATTATCAGCTGTGGAAAACTATGGGAATACTTAAAACATCGAACAAGCTATTAATTTTGTGATTATGAAAATGAGTAGATTGTAGCTTGTTTCCTGGAACAGCTTCTCCTGGGGAAGCTGAACACAGTGCTCGGAAAATGTTTAAAAAGCAGAAAACAATTAAACAAAACAAGCAAAACCAAACAACAAATGACAAAAACAAACAAACCCACAAATTGTTATTCACTGAGTGACCAAAGCAACAAGTCCCTAATTATCCACCCAGACATCTAAATATGTACAGAACAGACAAAAAGATTTTTAAAATCTACAAACAGAAATAAAAAAATAAACAAAACAAAACTCTGGAGCTGGAATTCACAAAAGCTGATATATATCTACCGAAATATATGTCTGTATCTGGGCAGGTCACCTGAAGGTGTCTTTACATGCAGCAAAGCATTGGACAAACAAATTAATGAAGATGGTGAGACAATTTACCTCACTGGTTTCCTAGATTCTTAATTGAAATTTTCCAGTTCTATTAACTATTAACTGCTTTGACTGGATCTCCTGTGGCTATATTAGATGTTCATGTTGTGGAGATCTAAAAATCATGGACCTCACCCTGATCTGCAAAATGTTCTTAGCTCTCCAACACTAGAGGACTTGCACTGTGGTCCAAACATAATAAAGTTCACTTTCACATCTTTATTTAATCTGAACCTTTCCCACACTGGAAAATTTTATTGAAATCCTCAGTTGAGGGCCCTTCTAATCCATGCCTAACCATTTCAGAACCAGCGTGTACAAATCTTTAAATATTATTCATGTCAGTGTGCCTAAATAAGATTCATGTGCCTCAGAATTCTTTATTAAAATTGTGATTTAGGGGTACACGACACATAGTGACATGCCAGCTCATCCACTACTAATCCAACTGCTCATAAATCACCTCTTCGAAGGTGAACCAGAAGAGCACAGGAAAAGTTTACTTGCAAGTACCCAGTGGCTCGGGAAATACAAGCCCCATGCTGGCAGAGCATGAGTACATTTAAGAGATTAAATTATTTGCCTTCATCCCATAGTTTAAGACAGCTGAAGAAAGCAAAAACAAACATACAAACAAAAAACCCAAACCACCCTTATGATGCCATATGTATATCATAAAGATGATGGTTCAGAAACCTTCCTGCTGTCCAGATCTCTGTAATGGGCCTGTCCAACTGATCCTGGTGAAAGGGGCAATAGCCATTCCACCTCAATCTGCCTGTGAACAAGCTCTGAATTCCACAGAGAACTCAAACAGGAATGATCAGAGGACTGTGCTATCTGTACGGGGATCAACCTCCTTACCTCCTCACCTCTGCCTCCTACTCTTGGTTGAATACAAACTTTGTCTCCCTTCTCAGGGGATAAGCTATGCCTTTCTTTATCAGCATGATGTTGGTGACCCCTGTGAGCAACTCCCTTGATGGTGCACACTAAAGATTGCATAAGACAGCAATAAATCACAGTGCTGTTTAACGGTGACCACAGGTTTCCCCTCCGTACTTACCAGAGGCAAAGGTGCAGGAAAAAATAACACAAATAGACACAAATAAAACTGAAAATTCGGAAGCAGGATATTCAGGACTTGCCATCTGGGTCAAATGAAGTCTTTCCTCAAACTTCCTATGCCCATTTGGGTGTGTGGCCAAGTCTCTTTGTACCTTATCCTCCTCTTCTCACCAGCAAAGCAGAGTCGTACTTCCCTGTCTATGGTTGCATACATCAAAGATTGTGATATACCCACATATTTTGGCAATAAAGTTGTAGCAGTATCTCAGGTAGATAAAATCTCCTGCAAACAAAATACTGGATTCTTTTAAAAGAATAACTTTTTTTTCAGTTCAATCAAGCTAAAGGAACAACGTTCATTATACAAGCAGGTTTTCTGATGTAATTACCAGGGTTTCAAAGTCCCCTCCTGTACTTAACACTCAGGGTTATGGAACTTGTTGCCAAGCAATTACCCCTTAGATTTGCTTTAATCCATGCCGATCATTTCCCAGAGTTGATCATTACTGCAGACTTTAATTGCCTTTGTTGGCTTGTATGTTGCCGGAGCTCAAACAGAGCAGATTAACAGGAGGCTGCCAACCACAAAGCCCTTTGGAAAAAAGGCGGGAAGATGACTTAAGAACCTCACAGTGTACTTTATTTCAAGGACTTCCCAGAAACTGTGGTTCACACCTATATTAACCTCAGAAAAGGTCTGCAGGAGTTATATCCTGATCTCACTGCTATCAGTTTTACAGTGGTACCAGCCATCTGTGTTGTATGGAGCTGCAGGCAGGAAAGCCAGTACGGAATTGGAAAAACAATGAATTAAGCAGAAAGAAGGATAAGAACATTATCTGTGGATAGAGCAGTATGCAAGACAACCAAGATACCCAGTGCATGTAAATCTCAAGCCCATGCCAATAGGACAGAGTGTCCCACACTATCACTCCTGTGTGGTTTGGGTTTACAGGTCACTGAGAAAGAAGGGCCTCTCATTCCTATTCCAAACATGCCACCTGGTTCCCATCCCTTCAGATCATGTCGTTTATCTAAAGGAAGCTGCCAGGTGCAGCAGGAAGCTGGATTGAGTCTATGATAAAAGAGATCTTTTCCTCCAATAACATGGTTTATCTATTAAGTGAAGCTGCTTTTAGAAGAGGCTCAGTACGTTTGCAACATCCTCCTGTAATGAGCTTAATGCACTTGACACAGCTGATACTGTGGAGCAGTCATCAGGACCATCTTCATTTAAACACCAAATATATTTGCAGCTATTCAGCACTTTGCTGTCTAACCCAAACTCACAAAAATTTCTGGTTTGCAGTTTGTTTCCCACACAAGCGTAGAAACTCTTTTTTACATTTGCCACTTTTAACACAGATTCAGGCTAATACAAAAGAAAGGGAAATTTTGTCCACACCATACATTTTTCTTCCCTCCCACACCATCATTATCTCTTTTCCTTTGTGCTTCAGTAACACCTAGAAGCTTTGGCAGCACACCGAGGGTTGCACCAGTTCTCGACACTGTACAGCTACATGGCAGTCTCAGGCTCAACTAGGGTGGTATCACAAACCCAAAGAAAAGCAGGGTCAATGCATATGTACGCTTGGAAATGAGCAAAATATGGGAAGAAAGAAGCGAAGGAAACCAAATATCATACAAAAATATGATGAACAATAGCTGGATTTACGGAAAGTTAGTGGTGATAGAGCATCAGAGGGTGACAAGGTTATGTTTGTGTAGTTTATGTGGCAGGAACATGTTGCTACAGCCACCAAACAGTTACCAGACAGTGCACGTTTACACACAGCTGTGACCTGATGTCCTGGTTTGGACAGGTGTCTACTAAGGAAGGCAGGAGTCCCCCTCCCACCCTGGAATGGAAAAATGTAACCCCCTTCCTCCCGAACTATTATAATTTTGAAATTGAGGGGGCTTTCAGGCAAGGATATGAGAAATAGGAATAATAGGTCTTTACTGAGATATATATATATATAT
>VYZQ01048741.1:111297-123441 GCA_013400655.1 Mystacornis crossleyi | reverse complement strand
GAGCCCAGTACGCAGTGGTGATCTTTAGATGTTTGGGAACAAACTTTTTAGCATGGCCAGTTGTGATAGAACAAAGGGTAGTGGTTTTAAACTGCAGGAGTGTCAATTTACACTAGATATAAGAATTTTTTTTTTTACAGTGAGGGTGGCAAAGCACTGGAACAGGTTGCCCAGAAAGGTGGTAAATACCCCATCCCTGGACATATTTAAGGTCAAATTGGATGGGGCTCCAAGTAACCTGATGGCAGGGGCACTGGACTAGATGATGTCTAAAGGTCCTTTCCAAACCAAATTATTTCATGATTCTATAGTCCAAACTCATGAAGACTAATTTCTTAAGAATCCCAGTAGAGGTACCCACCACAAGCTCAGGATAAAGGCCTGGAGTGAGAGGCGTGTTCTTACAATCCCTTTGAAAGCAGCCTGCTGTACTCTGCATGGGGAGAGGCCGTAAGAGCCAGTGCTCCAAAGTCTTTCTCTTTCCTCCTTCCTTGTTTAGATAAATAGATATTCCTTATCTATGAGAACAAACAGGCTTGTTCAACAAGAAGGTGCAATTGTGCTGTGATACTCTCCAGAACAGCATGTAGCTGCTACCTTGAAAATTATGTAAAATGGGAAATGAAAAAATAAGGGTTTGCACATCTTCACTTGTTGTTTTGGGGGGAAAACCAGAAGACTATGATAAAAAGGAAACTTGAGAAATGTGAATAAATTGGAGTGAAGATCATTACTCCCAAGACAGAATATTTTAACTGAGAAATTTTTGATGTGGAGATAGAAGACACTGCTTGTGCTGCATGGGACAAGACTATCATACAAGGAGAACAAGAGAACCTGGAATAATAGAGATGGACTGGATTGCAATAGTATAAATGTAAGGTCCCACAGCTGGGAATAAATACCGCTAATATTTGTCATGAACTGAGGCTAAGGAAAGAGAGAAAAAACTATTTTGTGTATAGAGTCAACCAGTATGTTACAACTGTGAAAAAGGATAATGCCCTAAACTGTTACGGGATGTGATATTTCAAGGAAAAAATGAAGAGGGATTAAAGGCACCATACCAAAACGCGAGAACAAGTGTGCAATTCCAGCCACACATTTTCAAAGTAAATTAAAATGGGAATGGACAGGAAAACAGAATTTTTTTTTTTTGGTCATTCCAATAAAACACATTGTCAGGAATAAAAATTTTTTTTCTTATAACTGTTGGTCTGACATCTGGAGTGAAAAAAGACATTTAAGATGAAGGACTTTGTTGACTCAAGAGGCAATCACACACACAGCAGCCATGAATACAGTCATCTTGGAAATTGAAAGAAAAGAATTTATCTATCAGAGAAATTATTCTTTAGAAATTTCCATGGGAAACACCCCAAACCATGAACAGAATTATTGTGGAACTTGATAAATTTACTAAATACATTTTTATGGCATATTTGCCTCCAACACAATGGGAACAGATTTAGTGAAGCAGGAGGTGACTTTTTGACTGAAACAAAAGTCATTCTTTGTAGAAGAAGCAAAATTCAAAATATAAATATCCTTGAGTCTACAGTGTGAACATTTACAAGAGTTTTAAATAGTTTTAAGATCCTAAAGTTTCACCCATGGTTCATAACTTGTATATCACACATCTGTTTGGCTCTTAGGTTTTTATATGTAGTTTAAAGAGACAATTTTTCCTTTTGTGGGATTAGTTCCTTTTTGTTTGTGGGATATTCCAAACACCAAATTAAAAGCATCTGTATCAAACCCATCTCAGATATCACTGCCAGCATTTAGTCCTTCCTTTGCCATAAAACAGGGTTTTGCTGGGTTCCCTCAGCTTGACAGCATTTTCATATCTGGGAACACAAACCAAGAAAAGCTTAGGGAAAATATAACAAGAAATAATAATACTCATTCTGGCTGGAGGAAAGTGCCAGAACTTGCTGCAGAAAATGACTTGTTTAGTGCTTATGCAGGCTTTTCCTGCCCAGTTTAGAAGGACAACCCTTAGAAAAAGTTGCTATGGGAAATATTTCCGTAGAAAGAAGGCTACAAGTTTAGGGAGTAGGAAAGACAGAGGCAACTGTTCTGCAGGGCACACATCAGATTTTCTCTTCAATCGATATACATCAATGAATTGGAAGTAAATGGCTGAGACTGTGCTAGCCAGGATGCACATAGCTCAGGGGCTCACCCAGGTGTGAGGCTTGCCCTGACCTGGTGTGGATCTGGTGCTACCCAAGGTTATGTCAGTGGATTTGAAGTCAAGGTGAGCAGACATTCACAGGAAGCTGGGAAATTCACATTTGGGTTGGACCCCTTCAACTCAACTTCACTTGCTATTTTGTTAAACCCAGATCTTCTCAGAAGACCTAACCTGTGGGTCCTGATGCATATGGTCATATTTAAGGACTGGAGACAGAGATGTTATATACTTTCCTTTGCTCCAAAACGTATCAGCTTGAACACCAGTACTCCTGAGAGCTGATTTCTGAGGCATCTGCACCTTGTGGCTGGGTCTCGTCACTGCCCGTGACACAAGCTGTGGGTGAAGCTTTCCCACATCTGAGGTGTCTACAGGAGCCTTCTCCAGGGTGAATTCTCTACTTCTCCCACAGATAAGGGCATTTTTATTTAACCAACAATTTTCACTACACTTAGAGGAACCTAGTTATGTTTACAGTTTTGTTCCCTTCCACTATGACCAGAGTCAGCAAACAGGTCCAAAATGTACCAGCATAAGACATATGGACGCATTTAAGGAGTGTAATATATTCCTCTTTTTCTTTGAAAACAAGGCTAGGAAGCCTGTTCTAAAGTCTAGAAAATAAGTTAAAGTAGNGGGTGAATTCTCTACTTCTCCCACAGATAAGGGCATGTACAGGATAAACTTTTTTTTTTTTTATTTAACCAACAATTTTCACTACACTTAGAGGAACCTAGTTATGTTTACAGTTTTGTTCCCTTCCACTATGACCAGAGTCAGCAAACAGGTCCAAAATGTACCAGCATAAGACATATGGACGCATTTAAGGAGTGTAATATATTCCTCTTTTTCTTTGAAAACAAGGCTAGGAAGCCTGTTCTAAAGTCTAGAAAATAAGTTAAAGTAGAAAAGAGTATTTACTTTTCTTTTCAAGACTTGGGATACAAAGAGCTTTCCTTCCACTTTGTGGACTTCTCAGCTAGCTGATGGACACAGGATTAATAACTGCACTCACAAAAGCAATGAGGTTTGGATTCATCCCATCTCATACAGGCTGAAGACTCAGTCTGTACTTAGTGGAGATGGAAAAAGTCAGAATTGCCTCCCCATGACACTTTCCTCTCTATGCTGGTGGCAGAGAAACCCCAGAATTATTTTGGTCCTCATAACTTCAAGTGCTGACTCTGGCTGGAGCACTGTGTTCATCCCACCGCAGCATTTCCACTGACACAAATTGTTCTGGAACCGCTGCAAAAGCCTCCGAGAAAAAAACTTAATGTAGGGCCCATAGCTGTTGCAGAGAACTCTGGCTCTCTGAAATACAAGGGGATGGCGAAAAGGTTTGTGTTTCAGGAACAAGGGTGGCAACTGCATCATTTGTGCTGATGGTAGCAGTTTGCCTCCTTTACATTTATTGCATAAGGAAAATATCTACTGCCCACTTTGTCGTGATTTGCCATTTGTACTGTGCCAAAGCTAGGTTTTACAAGTGTCTTTGTCTTTGCACATTAAATCCAGGGTGTGTAAGACAAAAGGAATGTGAGGCTGGTAACAAAAATTATGCACAGGATTTCTTAAGGATTTCTTAAGAAAATTTTTCATTGTGTGGCTGAGAAAAGAGAACCAAAGGGTATTTTGTCTGTAAAAGGACAGAATTTGAGAAGCAAATTTTAGGCAGAAAAGTCTAATGTTTTTTCTACTTCCTTTGACCTCGGGAAATAGAGAATCACTTTAAAGATGAATTGTGAGAGAATCCCTGAATTTCTTTTCCCATTTCAATTAAAATGGGTGCTCACTCATAGATATTTAAAATAAAAGCAACACTTTTGAGCAGCACTCAGTCAAAGAAATCAAGGGTTGGCTCAAAGAGGAAGGTTAATCAGTAGATAGAGTATTAGCACAGAATTTACAAAACCTATTGCAGAACAAGGAGCTGAAACAAGCCTCCTATATGACATTAAATTACACTGCCTCTCTCTACCTTGCCTTTGCTTTTCACATGTACTTGAGGTGTTCCCATAGTCCAGTAAAAGCAAGCACTGATCAGAGACATGAATTAAACAAAGAAAACTTCAAAACCAAGTGCAAAACCAACTTGGTTGAGATGAGGATTAATAGAGAAAAATAAGTGGATTATTTCAAGTCCTGCTATAAATATTTTGAACCAGTCTTTGAATGAGTATCTTGCCTTGCACATTGAAAACATTCGTGAGGCCAGGCATTATCTAACGGGAGAAGGTGGATGAGGTCCTCTTCAGTGAGGAAAGTTTCTTGGTGAAAATGAAGCCGAGGGTATGAAGTCAGAGGAAAAAATCCAAGGTGTCTTGTCAGATCTCAGCTCTGTCAGGTTTGAAGTTGAACTAGTGCATATGCAAAGACCTATGCAGCTCTGCACCATCAAAGCCTACTGAATCAAATTCGCCACCTTCCCCTTTCACAAATACTTTAATCCAACAGATGTCATACTTGACTGCATGTGCCTGTAACCTTCTCTGGTTAGAAATCTGTGACTTGGTTCCAGTTAATCTATCTATCTTTTTTCCTTCCTCAAATTGCTGTTACCTTGACGTTAGCTAGAAAAGTCCCTTCCTGGCACAATTCTGTGTGTTTTAGTCATATGTTCCAGTATGAATGAGATGTTTGATATGTAAGTCATAAAAGAACTATCCCTCCAGAAAAAATGTCATTATCCGACACTGCACAAAGTGCATATCTAACTGCCCTTAAGTTTCAGTCATTTAAGGCTTTTAATTTCTGAATGCAATTGTAAAAATGAAAGCTTTTCTCCCATCTCAAGCTTTGTTAATCACATGGTTAAAAATCAGACAAACAAACACCATCAACAAACACAGCTCCAACTGATCATGACTGCCACCTTCATCCAGTGATTGAACAAGTTTCTTCATTTCCACAGGACACAAGAATGGAAATTCTTTGAAAATGTTATAAATAGCTTTTCTACTTAATCTGTCTTAATCTTGCTTTATTTTAGTAATCTTCTCTTTACTCCTCCTTGCACTGGCAAATCAGGGGACCAAAATATATATAATTATTTAGATTACGTTTAAATATCTCAGATAAAAAAGCTTCTCCTCCCTTCATATACATTTAATAAATCCATTTTTCCATCAACAGTTTCTGCTTTGGCCTCTGTTTGAGCCACCACCCTGTGCTCTGATGTAATACACTGCATTCACATGTTCATTTCCAGCCCAGCTCAGGCAATGGCCGTGAGTGCTTTAGGAAGACAGACAGGCAGCTCCCTAAATTTGAGCTCATTTTCTGATTTCTTGCTATCAGTATCCCATAATCCTGCTTCATTTTTTGCTTTTGCTACCAAGTGCCAAATCTTAGCTAATTTCAGGGCCTGACCATAAAACCTCATCTGCCCAGATGGATTCCTGCACCTCTCTGGAGCCTGGCACCTCTGTTTGGCTCCCTGCTGGTGTGAACATTTTTTACAGTCATGCAAAAACCAGATTAAGGTTGATGAGGATGAACTCTACAAGGTATTCTGTTCAACAGTAAAACCTCAGGCATGTTCACTAATACGCTGAAACAGCGAATTCATTTTCCAAAATAATATTGTGTTAGGACTGCAGATTGCACTAATGCCACCAGTACTATCACCCCTGAGTATTAAGATTTCTTCTTCTTTCCTTTAATCTTCGAAGATACAACTTTCCACCTGATAAAAATCAGCAAAGTACATTGATAAGCACATCATCAGCTACGCCTTTAGATTAGGTTATATTTGATTTCACATTATTAATTATTCTGCTTTCCAGTGAGTAATCAGTCAAGTGATTGCCTACCCAAGCCATAGCAGAACATCCACACATATTGTGTAACCTGCAACTGTGGTAACCTGAAGGATTCCCCACAGTATAAAGATCTGGATAGAAAACTTGATGAGCTATGTAGGAATTTCTTCAATAGCTACAGACATCTGTAGGCCAACATCTGGACACAACGTGCAGGTTTAGGATGTACAAGAACCAAGGTAGAAAGAAAGTTGCATTGTCTTGAGTACATTTTAACTTCAGTAGCCTTCATCCCTTCTGGGCAATAAAATGGTTGAGTTGAAGTACAGAGTAGGGCAGGAGAAGAATGTAAAGATGAGCATGAAAAGACAGAATCGCTGTTAATATAAAGAGTTCCATCAAAACAAAAAGACAAGAAACTATGGTCAATGGAATCACAAAACTATGTGCCAACCAAGCCTTCAGTCAGGAGAGTCTTATAAGCACACAAAGACACCAAATGTTTCTTCATAAATTTAAAGCCAGACAGGCCCATTAAAAGATTAAGCCTAGCCTCTTGCATGAACTTCTCCATTAAACCACATACTACACTCTTGGGTTAAGTGTAGGAGCTTAGCTTTGACTAAAGCTCATCTTGCAAAAATGCATACGGGACTGACTTGAAAATATCAAGGAATGCAAGATCCAGTACTTTACTTCAGGACNAAAAAAAAAAAAACACCTACAACAACAACGTCAAAAAAAACCCCAAAACCCCCAAATAAAACCCAAAACAAAACAAATAAGTTATTTTAGTGACAAAATTTTCATTCAATTTAGAGTCCTTGTTTCTGATTAAGTCTTTCTGTGCTAGACTGAGCAGAGTTCAACAACCAGTATTTTCTCTACTGAAAATATTTCTGTTTCACAGTGATGTCATCCCTGTGTCTTTCTTGCTAGGTAGACGGGTATCCTTAGGTTTCTCTGTTATTTCTGCTTAGAAGAAAGACTTTGCTAACAAGATTGAAATTACAGCTAATGATTACAGTTTGCCCCTAAAAGTGAGTAAATTAAACAAATTAATCAGTAAAACTGATAATATTTTAAAGGTGAAAAGTGGCAAAGAAGAGACAAATTCTGATAAAAACATCAGCTAAGATATACAATGGGAAATTTCTTTGTGGTCTGTTACTCAACCATTAGACGTCCCCATGTGCCATCAGGATAGGACACTGGCCAGGCAAACAAAAGGGACTAAACAGACTCAGGAGCCTGTGGGTTTGTAGCATTCACTCTGTGTGTGTGTTTCATCCACATTTACGGCTTGAGAGCAACAGTGATTTTCTGAATGTTGGTGATAACTGAATGGTTCCAGAGGGAAGATTCCAAAGCTGCAGTGACAATGAAAAAGCTCATTCAGGGTCTTACTCAAACAGCCACAGGTTGAACCTTAATTATTAAAGTCGATGGTCTCTGTGCAAAGAAACAAGGTTGGAGTAGACAACAGAGGCGAAGTTATTGATGGATATTTATTTACCTACAGATCAGATCTAATCATTTGGTTCTCCTGCATTAGTGGCCAAATTGCATCTCCCCACTGGAACCATACATGACTGCAGAAAGCAAACAATGTAAGACCACATCTTCAGCTGCCGTAAATTGAAATTAGTCAATTAATGCCTTCATCTCAAACACTAGTGAGATGGCTGGAGCAGTTACTGCTCACAGAGATTGCCAGCCCTGCCACTGGGGCAGCCCAATAAAATGACCCACAGGCACTGCAGTGTACAGAAAGGCAAGTGCAAGTAAACTTTGGTTTGGACTTTGAGCATTGTAGTTCAAGATCAGCTTCACCGCATTTCAGCAAGATGCTGACCACCAGAAGAGAAATGGGGATGACAGCTAGGTTCAATAACTGCCTCAGTCACCTCAGTTCAATCTACCTGTGCTCATGAGTGACCTCCTCCCTTCAGTGACAAACACAAATATCTTCAACGACATTTTTAGATGAAGAGCAGGTGCTTGAGAATCATTGTTTTACCTTTATCTACTATTTGAGTTAGCTGAATGCTGAACTTGCAAGCCTAGTTCATCTCCTGAACAACTCAACTTTGTGCTTATTATGAGCAAAGCACTGTAGTGTTCTAACCAATATTTATTCTTTTGTTCACAAAATCATTTCATTTACAAAAACAAGCACAAGGACACAGCATCCTTTTCAGCCCCACTAACTATCAACATTTCCTATGCTTCAACAAATAATCACACACACACACACACACACAAAATAAAAACCGTTAAGGAATGCAGTGATAGCCAAAGGATCATTTCTAGATTTACTTAGTCAACACACAGGAACATGGAGACACTCCCCTTTTCATTAACTGAGGAGCCAGCTTGGAGATGGTACAGGGAGTTTCACAACATTGCCCTTCTGACAGATGAAAGGCTGCAGATTATTCAGCAGTGAAGGTGAGCCAGGGGAAGACAGGAACATCCAGGATGACAAGGCTGTCCACACCCACTAGTAACTTTTCACCAGAGGACTGAGGTACAAGCAAATATGTGCCAGCTACGTCTGCAAAACTATTTCTTTTAGATGTTCAAGGACAACACTGCGAAGGCTGCAGAGGAGAATTTGCTAGGAGCCCGTTTGAAAAGCCACCACTGATGGGCTGACATTTCAATAGAGGTGTGGATGGGGTTGGCCCAAGTACTTTCAGCTGGAGTGGAGTCAAGACCCTGCACACTTAGGGAAAAGTTTCTTGAGGTATTTGAGGACACTGAGTTTTTCTGTGTCTCCAGTGCTGTGCAAGACATTAGACACTTTATGCTTTACTTGGAAAAAAACCATTTATTTCATGGCAATAATGAATGTACAGTCAAAAATGCCTTCACTCCACCACACACATGCCTTCCACTCCCTCATGCTGAGCAGCAGAACTACAAGCAGGAACATATGCTCTTCTTTTCTCCCCTATCCTTCTTTCCCTCCTTAGTGGCAGAAGGTACTTACACTGGCAGCTCTAGAGCAGTAAGTTTCACAGACATGCTTGGCTCATACCACAAGTGGTTAACCAAGACATCAATAAACTACTCAGCAGAGGACTCCAGGGCCTTACCTCTGCCGAGTTCTCCCTTGCGGCTGGATTCCAGCAACGTGAAGCCAGCTGCTGGCTCCAGGTCCGCTAGGAGATGGCTGTAGCCTCGCAGCCGTTCCCTGGCTCCCTGCAGGCTGCACACAGAGGTTTTGGCTCTGGGGCCCCAGCACACGCTGCCTCCTCCTCGTTTGCTTTGGCCACTCTCAGACAGCTGGCCTGAATCTTCCCTTGTTGCTGTTGCAATAATGGTTTGAGGAGCAGGGTCAAGGCAGGCCAGGAGACCTGGATGGCTCTGGCTGGAATAATAAGGGATTTGTTCAGCCAACAACAGGCAGCAGGTTTGACCCTTTTCGCAGGACTGAGGACATAGTAGAAAAGGTCTGAGGTTTTGACTACAGGGCTACAGCAGGCAATTCAAAACCTCTTCCTGTAGATGCACTTCTTATGGGCCAAAACAAGTCCATATAAAAGGAGTTTCTGCCAGGAGCATTTCTTCCAGGTCTCCAAGCAGAATAAACAAAGCACTTCTGTGAGGGGATAAGGACATGCTCGTAACAGTTTGGGTCAGTCTTGCAGCATTGCCTGAGATCCCAGAGCCCTGCAGGGGTTTGGTACACAGCAAAAGATCCTTGGGTGAATCTGGCCACCAGTCAACCCAAAAGGAACAAGGCAGGGGTTGTGCAGTGGTGGGGTCAATGACGCATCATGGAACCAGGGGAGCCCCAACCCTCTTGGTTGCACTCCAATGTGAATCCAGTCCCTTTGGAGACCTATGAACAAGGATGACTGATACACCCCAACACAGCACACTGAGCTGACCAGGGAGGTAAACTCTCCTGTCCACCTCCCTGTAAGCGTGACTACTGACTCCCAGAGACGGAGGAACTCTCTTCTCTCCCTCCTGGCTGATGTGTCGCCAGCCTCCTCACAGCTGTCCCCCTTCCGCAGTTTGGGAGCACCTTAGACCAATGCAGAGGTCACTTCACCGAACAGAAGTGCTGGGCATCTCAGAACAGAGAGCTAACCCAGCTCCCAGGAGAGCCTCCTCCTAGAAAGTCAAGAAAGGTTTCAGCAGCTGGAGTGGAAATGTGATAAACTTGACCTTGAAACAAGGTGCCATTTCCTGGGGGTAAGAATGATTAAACACTGGGACAGTTTGCCAAGTGAGAGGAGGATTCACTTAGATCCTTTACAACAAGATTAGATCTCTTTATCAAACCTATGACTTAATGCCATTTCTGGGGAGAAGCTCTACAGTCTAAGTGAGCCAGAGGGGAAAGGGGGGTGAAATTTGCTAATCACTGCCTCCTTCTTAACCTGGAGTCCATGTGTCTCTGAACTACCATAACTAATGACAGTCATGGTGCAACAAGATCAGAAAGATTTACTCCTTCCTACAGCACACCCTGCTTTAAAAAAAAAAAAATAAAAAGAGAAAAGAAAACAGGTGAGAAGAATGTTGGAGGACCTATGGATTTCTGATTTCTCTAACCATACGTGTGAGATTTCACAAGTCAGATAATTTGACTAGCAGCACTAGAAGACTCTTCCACTGAGTCTCCTGTGGTGTGAGGTCACCCTTGAGTGCAGCTAATCTGGTTTCCAAGCACTGCATCTCCTAATCCTGATACACTGGTAGCTTTCCCCAGTAAGCTACACTGGCTCTCAAGGTCCCACTGCAAAAATGAGGTCAGGTCACCCTGTTGCCAGTGTCTGGGATGAGACATGAGGTGAGCAAGTGAGAGACTCTCCCAGATAGTTCATGAGACTTGACAAGTCTAAATGTAGCCAAGTAGGTTTTAGACCTTCCAGCAATTCCCTTGCAGCAAGCTGATTTCCATCAGAGGTGACACAGTTAATCTCTTCTCCCCTATGCCCTTCAGGGAAGAGAATTAGAAACAGAGCTTGGTCTACAGAATAGTTCAAGTCATGGCTAACAGCTCCTACTGCTTTTGGCCTCTCTGTCCTATGCCTGGCCTTCACGCTCTTCTTTGCCAAAAACACATCAGCTTATCCACCAAACAAGACGGAAAATTAAGACAGAAGAGGCAAATTAGAAATTTCCTAGTCAGCAATCCCTGCAAGAATTATTCTTTTTCAGGCAGTGTAAAATATTCTAAAACTCTAAATCTTGTAATATATCAGACTAATAGTTGTTTGTGGCATTGCCGTAGCATCCATACCGACACTAATCTTGCTATATATGGTTCACAGATTTTAAGGTCAGATATTTGGGATCATCCAGGCAGTATAACACAAACCACTGAATTTCAGCCAAAATTTCACCCACATCAATCCCGTACATTCACTTCAGCAGATTTCTTGGGAAACACCTTCTTTCAGCTCAGTGAGATCTTTGATTTATATACACATGGTTCCCTTCTATTTCCTTTGAAAACTACGGCTAAGGTTAAAGGAAAACAGGAGACAACAACAACAAAACCATCTCTATCAAAGCAACAAAGCAACTCCCCACCCCAAAAGGTTAGTGAGGAATTCTGGGTAATTTGTACCGGAGACACTCACATTTTCTGCAAACTGCCATAAAGTGGAAAATACCAGGTGACAGCTCCATACTGGAGATGCTTCAGCACTCAGTGGGCTTATATAAAAAGCCATAATACATATAAAAGTCTAATGTGCCTTCAAAATTACCTCATCTTTTATTTAGAGGTTATTTCACCCTTGTCTCCCTTTATCGCTCTTTATATGAGTGAAGTGGGGAGACTGGACAAAATTGAGGCAGTTTAGGTTACTAAGTGGAACTGGAGTTTATGGTCAAATTTAGGCTCTGGAGGAAGGATTCCTTGTCACCATCCCCACAGCCAACCCACCTCTGCTTTGCAGTCAGCTTTGTTCAGGTGCTTCTTCCCAGCTCCAGCCCCCACCCTCTGCTTGGTGATAAGGCTGTCTAGTAAAAGAGGAAAACACAAACAGAAAACTATGGAGAGAAGCTAGATGAGGGATAAAAATAGCAGTGGGGATTTTTGTAGTGACATCCTTTGTACCATTAGAGTGAAAATTCTGGCAGCATTTCTATTTCATGGGATTGGTATCTTCAAGGGGGAGAAACACCTATATGCTCTTATTCAAAAAAAAA
>VYZQ01048741.1:92491-107364 GCA_013400655.1 Mystacornis crossleyi | reverse complement strand
AAAAAAATAGTGATATAGCTGTTACTAATTGTTCTAAAATTAAGTGACCTACTTGGGAAAGCATTTTCCCTGTAACTTAATGCAGGAATGCAAATGGATATAATTACATAGGCATAACTTCTTATTCTGTCCTGGT
The DNA here is from genome assembly GCA_013400655.1 of Mystacornis crossleyi. Lineage (NCBI taxonomy): Eukaryota > Metazoa > Chordata > Aves > Passeriformes > Timaliidae > Mystacornis > Mystacornis crossleyi. The sequence goes on along the minus strand of VYZQ01048741.1, from coordinate 107,228 downwards.
TTTGTTTATGTCATTTGGGAAGGGATTTAAATTCAGCCCAAACATTCCCATTTCTATGGGAAAAAAAGGTGAGATTCTTAAGATAAATTATAGTTGTACCACACAGTCTAAACCATTGGTATTAATGGTAATTGTATAATGCACCATATAAAAAAAACTAATTCCCACATCTTCCATTACAGTTTATATCCTGATTTCATGCAAAATTAGAGTAAGCTATTAATAGCAGTGGGCTCCTAAAGATTTACTCTAGATTAGAAGATTCTCATCTGCTCTTAGCATGGTAACTGTAAATATTACTTGAATACAAACACAACTGAACTGTAAACCAGCTCATTATATCTCAGGTCTTTACTAAGTAATGAGTATTCTCTATTAAAAACATTAGTACAGGCAAGGTTTTACTTTAACAAGATTCCCTCAAGACTGGCCAGCTAATGAACAGGGTTTAATATACTGAGCTATTTTTGAGGAATTCTTGAGATTTGTGCTCAAGTACAGAAAACGTACATCAGGCAAAAGTCCCATGTGTCCCCACAGTTCACCAGGTCTGCATGATCCATATCCCCATGAGACATCACATTTATAACACATCTGTTATAGTCACATCTGCTGAGGAGACCTAAACAGGGCTCCCTTTGACACAGATGAGCGACAACATATGTTGTCATAAAGGCATTTCTGCTTAGCAAGCCAAGCACAGTGCAAGTCCTCTGCTGAGAAGATGCACTTTCCCTACCTCCAAAGCCAACCAGAAGTGGTGCTGTGGCCCTTGTTTGTTCAGTGCCTGTTTGCCACAGAGGCCAGGCCCAAATACAACCCAAATCAAGTCCTCTGTGATGGCTGAAGCAGTGCCACAAGGTTCAATAACTGCACTGCTGGGATGGCTCTGCTCTGGTGGCACTCAGATGGCAGCCATGGCCGGCTCACTGCTGACAGCCATCCTGAACAGAGTGCTGTGGGTGTGAGAGGCAGGTCCAGCTCCTCCTTGGCTTCTGCTTCTATCCTTCAGATTGTGCTTTTCACAGCTCGGTTATCAAGGCAGATGGCTGCTTGCAGAGCCCCAGGCAAATGGACAGATGGGCTCTCCTCTGCTCAGAACTAAGAGCAAGACTTTGCTGACCTTGCCTGTTTTCTTGGTTGGAATTAGTAAAAAAAACCTTTTCTGTAGCTTCAGTTCCTGCTTCCACTCGAAGTAAATTGGAACCAATGCAAATCTTAATTTTCCTCATCTGCCTGCAGATGCAACACCAGGTTGGGTCTTTGCCCTCCAAGATGAGCCTGAACTATTCCTAAACTCAATGGTGCTTCATCTCCTCCTGAACTCAGATTGCTCCCCTGCTGCCTTTGTTCTAGATCTGATCATGCAAAGAAATATTCAGCACCATCATCTCTAGATACTTCAAGCAGCATATTACCTTTGTTCATATTCATGACTACATGCATTTATGATACCATAAATGCTTAGAAGATCCTTCAGGATCCATGTCACTCGGGAGGAGGGAAGAAGAGACAGTAGGGAATATTAAAAAAAAAAAAAATTAAATTATATGGGAACATGCTGACCTCAGAACTAATTTAAAGTGATGTTGGTACTAACTTGGTAACTAGCTTCATCTGACATTGCTAGCCTCGAGGCAGAGGTGGGGCTGGTGAGGCACTGGAGCAGGTTGTCCAAAGAAGTTGTGGATGCCCCACTGGAGCCATGAGCAACATGATCTAGTTGGTGGCATCCCTGCCCATGGCAGGGGGATTGGAACTAAATGATCTTTAAGGTCCCTTCCAATTCAAACTATTCTATAATTCTATGAGAAACCATAAACGGAGGAAAAAATACAAGTAACTGAGCCCTGAGACATTTCAGCCCTCTCCCTCCAATGCCAAGATGAGAGTACCTGTATGGAAAAACAATACAGAGGTTTGGGCAGTACCAGATTAATTCAGGCACCCCTTTCCGATATAAATTTTCCTATTCAACTCATAAAAGTAAGGACAGGGGGTGAAAATCCCAAAATGTACTTCATTTTAAGAGATTAAATAATCTGTCTGGACCATTTGCAATCTATACAATCCCTTCTGTCGTGGTGACCGCTTGACCACGGGCTAGCTCGCTACNNGGAAGGGCATAAAGGGAAGACCGGGGGAATGGCCACCTGGGGGAGAGGGAGAATAGGGCTAAACCAATACAGAACTATAAAGCATTTTAAAACCGAAAGGGACAGTAAAAATAGCGCACCGCAACACCTTCTCCAACCTCTGCAACGCAATTTCAGATATCGATGCTGTGGGAGCACAGACAGCAGGAAGACAAGCAGGTACTTGGTGGGACATTGAAGCCTTTGCATTTAGTCCAGGAAGTGTTGCAACAACCTGAAAATTGCACCAGAGTTGCTGAAAACACCCTGTAGGAACTGAACACGACAGACCTGTCCCTAAGGCTTGTGAGCTTTAGCAAACCTTTCAAAAGCCTGGTTTAAGGAAGGAATTTGAGAGAAAATCCCAAGTCAACAGCTTTACTGTAAATATTTTACTCTGAAGTTGATCTGCTTTCCTTCCTGCTTGTATAGTAACGTTGCCTCATATTCTCTCCTTCTCCCAAGCATCTGTACTTTGCACTGCTTTGCTGTCCTTCAACCTTCCATTCAATCCACCTGAAAAGCAAGGAACATTGCATCCAGCAGAAAAAGGAATGGAGGAGAGAGGAGATCCCATGGAGAGTAATTGTCCAGCAGTACATTTTGATGCTGTGAAGCTGGTTATGATTTCTCGGTAACAACACCACAAACCTGCTGAACTGAAGAGGAAAGCTGTTGGCTTTTAGCTCACAGAGCTCTTGACTCACTGCTCAGCAAAAAACCCTCACCTACTTGTCGAGGTCAGTCCTGCATCACTCCATCTCCAGGAATCACACAGTGGCCCATTACTGAGTGAAAGCTCTTCTCTCACTGCCTATTTGGCCCCTACATCAGGAACTGCTAGGTGAAAATGGAATGCAGCCTTGTCTACAGGGCTTGCTCTACAGAGGGGATTGCTCGGGAGAGGAAATCCAGCATAGACACTGGGAATTTAAGAGCCCCTCTAACTCCCCATTAAAACTGGAACCCACAATGACATCATTGTTCTTGCACAGCTTGCAAGCACCTCCAGGCGTGTCTCTGAGTTCCCACCTACCTGCACTTCCATCTTATTTCCTCTTTTATTTATTCTGCCTACACCAATGAGGGTCTCCAATATTCATCCTCAGGAAGACTAACTATTCCCATGTCCCAGATTTTTCCCTCCCCACTCTCCTTTGCATACTGGCACGCTACAACCTTTTTTCATCTTCCTTCTGGAGGAAGCAGCATTTACACCAGCCCAAACCTCCAGCTGACTTGTGTGCAGGCTACTGGCCTCTATTTATGCATCACCTCCAAAGCTTTCATTTGGCAGGCAGTCTCAAAACTGCCAGCATGGTACATTAACCCGCATTTCTTTCTTCATTCACCACTCTTAATTAGTGTTTGGGAATATATTAACATGGGGCTAAGCCACAAAGTTTGCATCTGGGCTTGCCTCATGTTCGAGGAGCTGAGCTAGCACCAGGGCCTGGTGAAGAGTCACCCCTTCCTCATATAGCAGCTGGAAGCAAGAGCATAGCAGTGACTCCCCACCACAGAATTCCCTCTTCTGCTTGAATATACAATCATTGTGATTTTTTCCCCTGCTTTCACAACTCTAAGTCACTGAACAGTCATTTGGTCCAGTAACTGAAGCTGTTCAGAAACTACTAGCATTTCTAGCTTGACCAAAGTCTTTCCCTTCAGGCAAGGATGTAACAAAAAGTGATCAGTGATAGTGGATGAGTTAAGCAACATCAAATCTCTCTGTAGCCACTTCAGGAATGAATATACGAGCTAGTTATTACTGAGTTTCATGTATATGTGTGACAGGTAAGTCTAAGTTTGCAGCAAGACAATTACTCCCATATCACAGGCTCTGAAATAGCTGCAAGGTCAAAGAGAGGTGGCAGAGGAGAAAAGAGGGTCTTTTCTGCTCTTCCTCCAGTGGCCCACCTCACCAGCAAGGTGCTAGAAGGCAAGCTGAGGTCTGCACTTCCTCAGTGTATGGTTCCATGGTGCAGCCTCTCCTATGCTTGGGACACAGGTGTGTTCACTATCGTCTGTGGTTATGAAGGACTGAAGGAGTCCTGAGGTTCCCAAAGCAGCTAGAAGGAACACTGAGAAATCTGCCCTCACCACTGCCCTTTCCCAGGGTGAGGTGCCCTCTCTGTGTGCGGCCACCAAAACCCTGCTCCCTCCTTCTCCTTGATGGTGTACGGAAACCTGTTAGTAACAACCAGCATCGCCAAGCAAATGGCCCTGTTAAGGATAACAATCAGAGGCAGCACAGTGACTGGGACAGAAGTTGCTCAGACAAACTACCAGTCCACCCCTCTTCCTGCCCCAGATCCTTCTCTTAGGTTTCCAGAAGTACCAGCCCATTTGGCAGCAGGAGTAGGTCTGCACTGCACACAGTAATGCAGTGACACACTGGTGTACCTGAGACATCTCAGAGCCACCCAGCTTGTGGTACAGGCCCTTCCCCACCAGCAGCTGATCTCAGAAGAGGCTGTAAAACCTGTATGGACAAAGTGAGGTAAGTGAATTTTGCCTAAGCTCTGAGCTGCCATGGGACTCCAGGTACAGAGGCTGGCTGATTTAAAGCTGCTTGGTATCTGTATTAATCATAACACTGCTGTGTTATATAATATAACACCTATATATAATGCACCTGCCCTCCTTATGCTGTATCATTTTAACTGAGTGACCCACAAATGGGTTCTCCAATTTTCCAATTAGAAAAACTAAGGGTAGTTGGGAATCTTCATCGCACAAAAAATTCCAGGAGATTTCCCATTTCAGGAGTCCTTGAGAACCCCATCTACTCAGTGTTTAGCAGACAGCAGCTTCTGGAACGCTGAGGGAGGAAGTATAACAACTCTCACATTGACTGCAGCGCAGGACAAAACGACCAAGCATGTAAATGTAAGGATGTAAGAATGACCTTGAACCTTCCAATTAACAATATCATGACTTAAATTCCACAGCACGCAAACACATACCCTTTGGCTTCATAGACATAATATCATTTTCTGTCTGTTTAGGAGGGAGAATAACAAGGGAAGCTGAGAAGAACATGAGCTGAAGGCAGAGATACCTTCTGGTAAAATATCAGAGCACTAACGACGTAGTAGCTGCAGATATTAGCACATTGTTTGTGGGGGCTGGCATATGTACCTATCCAGCGTTCTCATCGCACATGTAGACAGAACGTGGTGTTCTGAGCACACAGTAGTCTCAACTCTAACTTGTATATTTTTTAAATCATCTACTAAAAAGAAAATTTAAAAAAATGCCCTGTCCTTAGTAAGGAGCAGAGCTAGATGGTCCTAAAGTACATATTCTAACTTTTTATCTCTCTTCTCACCAAAAGTGAGAAGCATCTCTCAGTGCCATTTCCCATGACACTAACGGGTGGGTACATCTACTCTAGAACTGGACTGGAACTGTATTGGTACAAGAGGGTTACCCTACATCCATTGGATAATACAGTTTGGATGTGCACATAAGGAACCGGAACTGAACAGGGAGATGTCCCCTGCTCCCTAAAAACACAGGCCGAGATAGGTGAAAAAAAATCTGGGGCTTCCCGGATTCCCCTGATCTATACCTGTATGCAGTGTAGGACTGCGTACTTCGGTCCTCTGGCCCTCCCTCCCCCACCCCTGCTGCACATCTCTTCCAGCCCTTTCAGAGCTAAGGCAGGCAGTATGGTCACTACAACATTCTTGGCCCCACAGGATGGGGGCCGAGCCTGGTGAAGTGCCTTTGCGATGCAAATGATAACAGGAACAATAATGGTTGTAGCTCACCGACAGCCTCTTCTTTCCTTTCTAAGACTGGGTGTAAATAATGTTCTTATCTTTTAAGAAATACCTCTGGCATCCCTGACTAAGTGATAAGTAGAAAGAGGAGAGACACTCAACTGCTGATCAAGAGGGAGGAGAGTGATTAGCATCCTCTGGGGAACACCTTGTTGATGACGGCTGCTTTGCATTGTTGAGGCTGTGAGAAGCACCTAAATTCCTCCTCCACAGAACTCTCAGCTGCTGATGCTGTCAGTTCTACATTAATCCCTCAGCATACTCCTCATCAGGCCCGTTTCTGATCAAAGCTTTTCTTGCCACTGCAGTCATACTTGCAACCCTCTGCTCCCATTTGAGAAAGGGACACAGTCTGAATGTCAGCAGGAGGAAGGACTGGACTCGGGCAACACCAAGAATCTTATGAAATAAGAAAATAAACCAAAAACTACCTGCAGAGGAAACAATTAGTAGCAAGGCTGAATCAATTTTTGGGGCTTTCACGCTAGAAGTTGTGGCCCCAAATCCCTGGTAGCTGGGTTTGATATGCTGGGTCTCAGCAGTCCCCAGGAATTGCCCAGCAGTGCACTGTGCACAGCCATTTTTAGAGATTTAGCTCAGTTTCTGCCATGCACGAACTTAACCAAAGCAAGCACAAACAAGTCCAGTGAAACAGCATTCCTCCTACAAGGTCAAAGCCTGGACTAGCACACAAGTGTCCTGAAGCTTAGACTTAATCTTGAGGTGTGGATCAATGCAGATGTGTGGGTACAACCCACTGCATTGATTTGCATTGGTGAGTACCAGCCGAGGCTTTCTCTGTCCTCTCCTCCCTCAGCAGTGGAAATCAAGGCATTTGTGGCTCTGCACCCACACTGGGATCCTGCAGGACAGCCTGGCTCTGCAGCCAGACACATTGTGCTGGAATGCATTCTGACATCTTCTTACTGAGGTTTCCCCAGCCTGGGCAACAAAACACAGATAAAAGCATATGTGCACTTAGGCTCCTTCTGTGCTTTAAACACCTCAGAAAACAGCTGTAACCGGAGATCTTTCCATCCCAGACACGTCTGCTCCCCTGGCAAATGTGGGCCCCAATGCTGTATTTCGTCCACGTGCACAGTATGGAAAGAAAATGCCAACCAGATCAGAAATACACCTATACCTAACAACAACCTACACTTGGATAGTGTAGGATGAAAATAGAGCCTCACTTTCAATTACAGACCACCTCTGAAACTGGGCAATCCTAGCCCATAGCAGTGATGTTCTTTCTCCCTCCTTTTTACACTTTTTATCTCCTTATATTATTGCTTACATGAAACATCCATTTTCAAGTATGATGCTTCCCTTTCTAATAAAATGCAGCAGGAGGTTCCACAGGTTAATTATAAATTGATTTTAAAAGCATTTACCAAGAAGTTATTTAAATCTATTTCCCTTGATTTCATTTGATGCAGCATATGTCTTGCAGCACAAAGGGGAGATGCAGCTTTATTGCCACTATCTGCCAGATGAACATGTTCATCATCAACAGTGCAGGGAGTGATAAGTCACTTATCTGATACAGAGAGACAAAACACTCCCTCTTTCTTATCAACAAATTGAGTTATCAGCCAAGTGAAGTAGTTTTTCGGTAGCCTTTCTGACTCCGTTTTGCTTTTAAATCCATACTGGCAGCAAATGTTCATGGATGTATTTGCCTCTCTTATGCTCATTTCAAAATGCAGCATCAGCCGGCACAGATAAGAAAGCTTCATCTACCAAAGATGTCTAGCCTGGGTGCAGTTAAACAGTTCTGAATTTACTCCGATTGCTGGAAAGCTGAACTAATCTACACCAAAAGTAGCCAAAGTGATGCTAAAACAGTCATACAAAGAGCTTAGAGGAACACAGAGCTGTAACATTGAACGTCCAAAGCCTAGCCTGCTGACATGGCCATCACTGATGGCTTAATCCACATTTCCCAGTGCTGTCCCTTATATCTGGGTGCCTGACCTGAGACAATTAGGACCCAGATCTGGGAAGTTAAAGCCCTGAGCTAACAAAGGTAACACTTTTTGCTACATTTGGCTACATAATGCCCAAATCGATTCAGAATTAACAGCACTGCATAACAAAGCTGGAGAGAAGTTAGGGTTATCAGCCAGGTAACGTTATTAGAAGGCTGTAACTGAATACCTGGAAAGGTTTTAGGTGTGAAGAGTTAAAAACTGTCTGATGCCTTTTAAGGACTCGGTCTGGTGGCGAGCAGCTACTCTGAAAGGCTTTGTGCAGAGTGCTACTCATGAGAACAGTGTCAGCATCGCACTGACTTGAGCTGAGGGTGAATGCACTGAGGTGTTCTCCGAAAGTTCTCAATGCTGGAATCAGCGTCATTGTGGCTGAATGTGGCTGGAAAGTAAACTTCATTGGGATAGAACTGAAAAGGATTTGTCCTTGACTGCAGAGGCCAAATGTGATCATTCACCAGTATAATTTTTAGTGTGACTGTTCTCTTCCATAAACCAGTCCAAAGAAAACATGACTTGATAAACAGAAACCCATGGAGAACAGGCATATTAAGTCAGGAATGTTTCTTGTAAATACTTACAAACTCAGTGCTACAAGCTCATGTTCTTCCTTCCCATAAAGACATAATCAAACAGGACCTCCAAGATTAATGTAAGGGTTGACGACAAGAAAGTCATCATTTCACCTGTTGAACAAGACAAGCAAAACCTGTGAGCATTTCTGAGGTTGCTCTACATGGAGCCAGAAAAGGCAGCTCTGATAAACTTCACCAGAAGTTTGAACTTTGAAGAAAGCGTAGACTTTGCATTGGCTCAGATAAGTAGATTGAATATACCTTTCCAGCTACCCACAAACTCAGATCCAACCACCTATGAGCTGTAACAAGACCAGTAACACCTCAAATCTCCAGTGTTTCCTAAAGGCCACTCATACCTACTTTTCCAGACGTTCTCCGTCAATAGGGCCACTTTCTTTCTTGGAATATGTTCCTGTGGCTGAACCTGTTAATTTGATAGCAGTCAGATACCTCACCTCTAAAGCAAACAGCTGCATAATTCCTGGAAAGGGCCTTTACTCTCACCTGTTTGTAGACGGGACAGGATTGTTGAATGTTAGTTCTCAAAGAGACATGAGATGGTTATAAGAATGGTCCAGCCGACAATTATTTCAATAGTTTCCAGCCTTGCTGTCAGCTGACACATTCCTTCCTCCAAATAATACCTGATGCACTCAGATGTTTCTGAAGCTGTGCCCCCACAGGACGTATGGCAAGAATGACAACAAGCTCTTTGCTCCTCTGCTTTCATACCAAACCTGCAAGGAAGTTGCTACAGGAGGGTTTATTTATTTTTCTTTAGCATTAATAAGAAACCTGCGTGATAACTTTCAATCCTTCTCTCCTTTCCAGCTGCAATGTTGCAAACCCCCTCGGTGTTGTGCCAAGAGGAGGGGGACTCTCTGCACTTGCAGGTGCAATATGGAGGTGGCTTCACATGCGTGGGGAGGCAGAAAAACTCATTCCTGCTGCCTCACAGCTGACAGTGAGTCCTGTACAGGGGAGCACCAATATTGAAGGGCTGGAGCAATGGAAGAGGCTCTGATCCCATTACAGCTCTAAAGATCAGGACTTTACAGCAGTGGTACCTAAAAGGATCATTAAGTAGTTGCAAACGACCTTAATACTTTAAAGAGGACTTAATCAAGCAGAGCTGGGATGTCTTGATAATCTGATAACTACAGCATACAATTCAGAGAATGCAGAGGCCGGGGATGTGTGACTGGCCTTTGGGACTGATTGTTCTGAAACAGTTCTGCTTTTTCTTTTTGAAGAGAAATTTAAATTACCCAGCCTTTCACAAATAACTGTTTATCTTTCACAGGGACCTTGAAAATCATCTCATTTATCACACACTTAAATCAGTGCAGATTTCCTGTAGTTCACCCTTAATCCACAGCTGGACAAAACTCTCTTCTGTCAAGAAATGCCAAAACAACTGGTGTTAGCTAGGTCCTTTTCAGTTATCGATGTCAAAAGACGCTAATTCGTGTAAGAAGGTTAATTCAAACTGCTTGTATTTTTGGCGTGTTTTCCATGGGACTTAGATCAGTTTACAGCAACAAAAGCAACAAAAATAGCTAGCAAAACCAAAAAAGTTTCTTTGTGATTTTAAGTTAGTTGTATACACAGATAAATAGTTTCACTTTATATAATTACTAATAAACTAATCTAGGGCTGCCCTCTTTGAAAACAAACTAAGATTTGATACCAAAGGTAATGTGATGGTTTGAAAGAATTGCCAAGTCAAACTGTCTGTATACAAGGTAAAATTAACATCTGTGGTAATCTTACTCCAAAGCAAAAAGGTCAAGGCTGCACACCATGGAAAGACCAAAGATGAGAAGGATTTTATTCTCTGTATTCAAAAATGCTAGTTACATTACTGTCTTCCAATTTGATGTCTTCTTCAATTTCATGATCCCAGACAATAGGACAAAGGAAGACAAATATATACCAATATATATGTGTCTAGTGCCAGACCACCTTAAAAATTGTTTGTGCTTTTGTTTCATGGAAGACTTACTTTCATATGCAGTCAGTTTAAAAATCAACATCTGAAATATTTGGTTTTAACTATTAATAATAATAAAAAAGTCCTATTTCATATGCACTGTCAGACTGAAAAATTAAAATCTAGAATGTTTGATTTTAACAATTAAATAAATAAATAAATAAATAAATAAATAGAAGTCCTAAGTTGGGATCATGGGAAGTATAATTTTGAATCTCCTTTGGTTTGCTCAAGCCAGAGGAGCACTTCAAGTTCTCTCCTGAGTCTCTTGATGATAAAACTTAGTTTTCTGGGACCTCCATGGATTTCTGTGAGGGAGGTGATACTCAGTGTAGTTCTGGGGAGAGTAATTTAATATCAATGTAACACTTTCTTTACTCAGTGCTCTTCCCATTCATCAGTTTCCTTCTCTACCTTTCCCTTTTCCTGTTGGTAATAAACAGCTTGAATTTTTCCATAGTGAGGATCACAGTCTGGCATGATGCCGAGAGGAAGAAGCTGCCATGTTTGCTGCAAACACTTTAGGGCACATAGATGAGAGGATGAGAGAGAGTCAAATAAATAAATTACACTAGACACCACTTTCACTGACCCCATCTCTGCCTGAAAATGGACATCCACAGGGTGAGGATTAAAACAGCAGACAAGACCTAAGTATGTGGTATGCGTCATATGTGCTACCTCTGGTTCAAAACTAGCTTTTTTTTTTTAATTTTATTTTATGATACTGCTGTGATTCTCTCATTCATACTTACTAATAACACATCAGCCATAAAACCCACTGATTTCTTCTGCACGCTTAATGGTCATTCTGAAGACCCATGGACCATGGCTGCTATACTGAGCTAGCCGGATGGAAACTTCTGTGGTGGGTCCTGTCCATCTTTGACAGGAGGTGTATTTTGGTCTTTGTTTTTCACCACAGTAAACAGACAAGGACAGTGGCCCTCCCAGATGTCTGCCTTTCTCCCCTGTGCTGGGGAAGTCCACTGAGAAAATACTCATTAGCACAGCATATGAGTCTCTGAGCCTGGAGGAGGGGGCTAGGAAGATGTTATTAATTTAGTCAGTGCTGTGCAGCTTGCAGAAACACTGTCAGCTTCTGCCTACACATATCTCGCCTCCTATTGTTAAAGAAATTACAGCTGCTGAAAGAGATGAAAAAGTAACTCATTTATTTTCTGGCTTTCATAGTAATAAGGCAAATCTGATTCTCCTTGACTCTGCAGTATGTCTCTGCTTTTTGGACTGGGGTCTTTTGGGGTAGCAGCACGGACATGATTCTCTGCATAGATGCTACCAGCAAAAGTGTGCTAGCTTATTTTAGTGGCTCTGACTGCACTGACCACATTTGTTTGGGTATATCACTCATTCAAGGACTTAAGACTTTCCAAGACTAATTAGTATCTAGTTAGTGATACTAACTTTGTATCTAGTGCTTTCCTGTTTCTCACTGGTGGAAGGCCAGAAATCTGCAAAGCTGGAGAGAGGTTGAGTGAGACTTCCAGCAGAAGTTTCTGAAGATAGCTATGAGTTCATAGACACGTGGAATTATTTGGGTTGGAAGGGATCTTGAGGATCACTTAATTCTAACCCCCTGCCATGGGCAGGGACGCCTTTCACGAGAACAGGTTATTCAAAGGCCTACCCAATCTGACCTTGAGCATTTCTAGGGATAAGGCAACTACAACTTCTCTCAGCAACCTATTCCAGTGTCTCACCACACACAAAGTGAAGAATTTCCTGCTGGTCTCTAATATAGACCTACTCTCTTTCAGTTTAAAGCCATTTCCTCTCGTCTTATCATTACATCCCCTTGTCAAAATCCCTCTCCTGCTTTCTTGTAGGCCCCTAGTTACTGGAAGGTGCTGTACGGTCTCTTCTTCAGGCTGAACAACCACAGTTCTTTAAGCCTTTCCTCACAGCAGAGGTGCTCCAGTCCTCTGATCATCTTCATGGCCTCCTGTGGACTCAGTCTGGCAGGTCCGTGTCCTTCTTATTTTGGGGGCCCCAGGGCTGGACCCAGTATAGTGTTCATGGTGACACTACAACTATTAGACGGCTTATTGTCCTCTCAAAAAGAAATTGCAGATGTCTCCTGAGAACAAAACATGCAGTAGGTGGCACAGGCACACAGCACATTATGATATGTCTCAGGGGTTTCCAGACAGGGGGTGCGAGAGCTTTTCCCACCATCTCCACTTCTCTCTCATGTTTTGCTTTCATTTCTGCTTCTCACAGGTTCCCACCCTGCCATCACACATAAATTCCACCCAGGGTCCCAGCTCAGTCTCCTCCCATTTCCTACTGATCACTAAACCCCTCCATGTCAAAAAAATCACTTTGACTCTGCTGTCACCTTAATGTTATACTTGTGCATTTATTCTTTCTGTATAACACCTATTTTGTCAAAATGGCCTTTTTACTGGAAACTGATACTTACTGATTTCACACCTTGCCTCTGTTCTTTTTTAGCTGGGGTTGAACATAAGAAATCAGAGCAAAATATCTTTTTTTCATCTACACTAAAACTGCTTATAAGAGCCATGCTGATGCACCTCAGAGTTGTGTCCTCAACAAGAAAGTGAACTCATAGGCTGCACAAGCCTGGAGTAATCCTGTAGAATATTTTAAAGACTGTTTCCTCTGAAGGCTGTATTGTTTCAAAAGCACATTCCTCCCAGTCTTCCTTTCCTGTTTTTCCATTCTTGTGAACACAGGGTATTTTAAGAGTCCATCTGATCATGTTACTTATTCCTCTCTACTTTAAGTCATAACCCTCCATGATATTACAGTTAATTGCTCTGCCTGTGATTGTATAGCAACCATGAATGGGATCATGATTTTCCACCCTATCTGTACTGGAGTAATTTCAAAATATTTCTCCTATTACCAGCTCCATCTGAACTTTAACAGCTTTTACAATTTTGAGGACATTTATTGTGTGTCTGGTGATACTGATGCTATTCCTAAATAGACAAATGCCCATATCACATTTTACACTAGTTGTAACCAGAGTAATTTNGCGCGGCCGCCGTGGGAAGCGGGGCCGCCCCCAGCGCCGGCGGCTCCGGACGCGGCACGAACGGGGGGTCCCTGCCGGGGTCCCTCCCGCCCCGCGGGGCGGCCCCGCGCTCCACACCGCGACCCCGAGGGCTTGTGCTCGCGTGTGCTTAGCAAAATGCTGGGAAGCGGGGAATAAATACACATATAGGCATAGAACATCCCAGCGGGCTGCCCGCGGTGGGGACGGGAGAGAAGCCTGGAAGCGTATGGGGGGCACACCGGAGTGTCCCTCCACCTTCCACGGGTGCAGAGGCCAGCGTGAGGAGGTGGTGTCAGGATGCGCGGGGCGTAGCGCGTCGGAGGCTGGCGGCTGCCCCGGGGGAGGGGAGAATAGCAGGTGCGGGAGCTGCGAGAGGGGGTCGGCGATGCCGGGGAGGGTCGCCGGCAGCTGAAGGTTCGTCGGGGACGTGGTCCCCGCGGGACCCCGCGCGACGGAGAACGGGGATAGGAGGGAGCGCCCCGTCGGAGCTCCGCAGCCGCCGCAGCTCCGCGTCCCTCGGGGATGACCGAGAGGAGGGGGGTCACCATGGAGCGGGAGGAGCTGGTCAGAGTGGGGACGGCACAAGCCGGGGCGGGGGCACAGGCGGGGACCGCCAAAGGGAGAGTGGCTGCAAGGTGACCCCCGCGGGGCTCTGCCTCCGCCCTCTGCCGGTTTAATCCTCTGCAGACGCCGGCAGAGGCGGGATAATCAAGCAGAGACCGGGTTGGGGGGTGCCCGAGCTACACACGTTCCTTTGTGCCGGGAGCCCGCGCCTCCCTCGCTGCCCCTCGGCCACCGCTCTGCGCTGCGCGACCAGTTCGCCCTGAGGTGCCGGAGCCTCACCGAGGGGAACGAGGTGTGGGTGAAGCCCCTTCTCCATCCGCCTCCATCCCGGGGCACCGCGCTCTCCCTTGTGAGAACGCCGGCGGGAGGAGGGGAGCGGCGAGGAGCTGCCTTTAATCCCTGCTAGTAATTTTTTTTTTCTACTATGTTTACTTCCGACCTCTCCGTGCGCGGCTCGTAGTAAAAGGAAAAAAAAAAAAAGTAAAATAAATAAAATTGGCCGCGGAGCGCGGCATCGCTTCTCCCGGCTCAGTTCCCTCCCTCCTTCCTTCCCGCCCGGCCGGCGGAGGCGGGGGCAACGCGCGGCCGCGGATCTCTGCGCGGCGAGGAGCGCAGGGGGCGCGGAGCGCCGCGGCCCCT
>VYZQ01048741.1:71927-91578 GCA_013400655.1 Mystacornis crossleyi | reverse complement strand
TCCGAGGACATCTGGAAGAAGTTTGAGCTGCTGCCTACGCCGCCCCTCTCCCCCAGCCGCCGCTCCAGCCTGGCCGCCGCCTCCTGCTTCCCCTCCACCGCTGACCAGCTGGAGATTGTGACCGAGCTCCTCGGTGGGGACATGGTCAACCAGAGCTTCATCTGCGACCCGGACGACGAGACCGTCAAGTCCATAATCATCCAGGACTGCATGTGGAGCGGCTTCTCCGCTGCCGCCAAGCTGGAGAAGGTGGTCTCGGAGAAGCTGGCGTCCTACCAGGCAGCCCGCCGGGAGGGGGGCCCCGCCGCCCGCCCCGGACCGCCGCCCGCCGCGCTTCCAGCACCGCCACCCGGACTGGCCGCGTCCCCCGCCGCATCCGCCAGCCTCTACCTGCACGACCTGGGCGCCGCCGCCGCCGACTGCATCGACCCCTCGGTGGTCTTTCCCTACCCGCTGAGCGAGCGGGCCCCGCGGGCCGCGCCGCCCGGCGCCAGCCCCGCGTCCCTACTGGGCGACGACACGCCGCCCACGACCAGCAGCGACTCGGGTGAGTGGGACCCGAGCGTGCTCCGGGAGGGCGTGGGAACCCGTGCGGTGCCGGGGGTTCCCGGGGCGCGACTGGAAGGCAGCACGTCCCCGCCTCCCTCCTCACCCCTTTTTGCCCCCCTCCTCGTGTGAGATTTTTTTTTTTTTTTTTTTTTTTAATGCCACGTTTGCGAGGCACGGGGAGTCCCAGGCAGTTTATTTCCTGGAAAACCGGCCCAGATTTTCCTCCGGGCGAGAAGGGAGAGAAAAGGGGGGGGAAAATACTGAAAGAAAGTGTAGGAGGGCTAAGCTTTCATAATGGGGTCCCTATTAGTCTGGCTCCCGGTGTCACCCATGGGCCGGGAAGGAGTTAACTCCAACCCGAGAGCCGCGGGGAGAATGTGTAGTCAGGGAGGTGCGAGTGAAAGTGACTGCAGGGGAGTGAATGGGGCTGGGAAAGTTTTAGAAATACTTTCTTAGGTATGTGACAGCGGGTTCCGCTCCCTCGTAAATCTGGTTTGAAAGTGAGTTTCTACCCAAAGCGCTACAGCCTTCCCTTTTTCCTTTTTTTTTTTTTTTTTTAACTCCCTCTTATTTTCCACAAATTAACAGATCAAGAGAGGTTCAGAAAATGTGTCTGAATACCCATGTGTGTTAAGTAAGCTTTCTTTTAAGGCGTGGCCAAAGCCTTCTAAATCCATAATTAAGGGCAGCTTGAGTCTGGGAGCTTTATTGCGCCGTACTGCTGACAACCGAGGTTAAACTTTCCTACTATCTTTCATGCACTCGGCATTACGCAAGATCATTACAACTTTTTGAAATCAGGGAGCCAGGGTTTGGACTGCAGTCTATGTGTCCTGTTGCACTTGAACCACTGCTTCCTTAAAGGAAGGGCTCTTGGGGAAAGCGGTGTCCAGCATCGTGAAATGGATTTAAGAAGGGTTTGTCATTGGGTTCCTCATTGTGCAACTCAGAGTAGCCTTCCCTTATACGTACAGTAGTCTTGAGAGTCTCTATGTACAAGTTATGAATTTTTAAAATCTTTTTTATGGCAGAAGAAGAACAAGAGGAAGATGAGGAAATCGATGTTGTTACATTAGCTGAAGCGAATGAATATGAATCCAGCACAGAGTCCAGCACAGACACGTCAGAAGAGCACAGTAAGCTCCACCACAGCCCGCTGGTTCTCAAACGGTGTCATGTCAACATCCATCAGCACAATTATGCCGCTCCTCCCTCCACCAAGGTTGAATACCCAGCTGCAAAAAGGCTAAGGTTGGACAGTGGCAGAGTTCTCAAACAGATCAGTAACAACCGAAAATGCTCCAGTCCACGCACGTCAGATTCAGAAGAGAACGACAAGAGGCGAACGCACAATGTCTTGGAGCGCCAGAGGAGAAATGAGCTGAAGTTGAGTTTCTTTGCCTTGCGTGACCAGATACCTGAGGTGGCCAACAATGAAAAGGCTCCCAAAGTTGTTATCTTGAAAAAAGCAACAGAGTATGTTCTTTCCATCCAGTCAGATGAACACAGACTGATTGCAGAGAAAGAGCAGTTGAGGCGGAGGAGAGAACAGTTGAAACACAAACTTGAGCAGCTAAGGAACTGTTGTGCGTAGGAACTCTTGAGCATCACTTAGAATAATGCAAACTAGACTGAAACTATGATAAAATATTAATGATTCTAATATCTCTCATGAACTACGCAGTCCATCGAGTATGGAACTATTGCAACTGCATGCTGTGCGATTTAACTTGAGACTACACAACCTTGGCTAAATCTCCCAAGGATTTGGCCAGAACCTCAAAACTGCCTCATAATTGATACTTTGGACATAAGGGATGATGGGACATTCTTCATGCTTGGGGATGAACTCTTCAATTTTTTTTCTTTTAAAATTTTGTATTTAAGGCATTTTTTCATACGGGAATCCAAAAGAAAGTTGTCCCCAGTTTGCTGTATATATTTACACATCATATTGCCATGTAAATACCTTTAATAAAGCCTTTATAGAAAAATGTGCAACATTAATACGCAACAGTTGTGGCAACTGGATTTATACTTTTCTTGAACTTCTGTGCCATAACATTTCACAATTTTATTTTTTATTTAAGTACTTTTTTCCTTTTAAAAATGATTTTTATTTTGTTTTTAGATAAATAAATATTTGCCCAAAATATAATTAGCTAAATCCTGTGTAAAGACTTCACTTTGTCTCCCACTGTTGTCATTAGATGTCTATTTCCAAGACATTCCATTTTCTGTCATCATGTCAGTGACCTGACTGAAGGCAAGGGGGAGTTGGATGAGGGGAAATTATTATAGTTTTGCAGTTTAGTAGGGACTTGTTTCTTGCTCTCACTCCATCTCTTAATTCAAGTGGATAAAATTACTGGTCTAATGTGCCTTGTCAATTCAGCTTGCCTTGCCACCAGGTCCTGCATGCAGGTGCTGGTAGCAATGTCTGTGTTGCTCATGGTCATATGCCTGCTGAAAGTAAAGCTGGAGCGGTGCATTTTCTCACTGGTCACCCCAGTATATAGGCTCTGCATTCCTTCCACATGCATATAATTACATTTTCAGAGCATGACCTTCATTCTGCACTAGGGACACAGCCACATACTTTGAGGGCCGCTTTGTAGTAGGCTCACCTTAATTGCTTCCTGTTTGATTTTAACAGAAGTTAAAGAGGATAAGAAAATAAACTGAGATGGTGAGTGTTGAAGTGCTTAAAACAAAAGAGCGGTTTCCCTTTTTAAGTGCTGAAATCACCAGAGCCAATCTTCTTGGTCAAACACCTTAACACTTTATTAATGTGAGTAGTTACTTGGGATTTCAAGGGAGACAAAGTTCAAGGACACAGAAAAGGGAGCAAAGGAAAAGGAGAGCTATTTCTTACTTGAACAATATACTCAGACAGATTCCTAACATTTGCCAGACATATTAAATAATATTTACATTTAGGACTTGTCTCAGGATCAGTTTCGGATGGGCTGTAAGGTACTTGCTTGACGCAGCTCCTAAGATTAGATTTGATCTTTTCTCCCCTTTTCACCCACTTAGCACCACTTTGGTCATGACTTCAGCAACAAATCAATGAACCCTTTGATGTGGAGGAAGAATGCATTTTTCAGAAACCTGAGCCTTGCACTTTTTCAATTTTTCATGATTCCAGTTAAATACATATTTGCTTGGCTTCTAACCATTAGAGGAGCGGTGCTGCCAGATAGCACCAGTGCCAGCAACTGAACTGGGACTGAGGGTTCAGGTTTTCTATTGCTTTTGAGTTCAGAGTGGGAAGAAGAATGATTGGGTGTGGGTATACATGGGATAGGGGCAGGTAGCACTTTATTGACAGGGTACATGCCAAAGCTCTCTGCTCTGCAAAGCCCCGGGTAACTGTCCCAACAATCTTACATGGGAGTTTGGAAAGAAAGTAAATGTGTAAACCCTATTTGATGGAGGGCTTTAGGTGTTTGGAGGTTTCTTGGGGGAAAAACCCCATTCTATTAGAAAAACAGGACAAAGGAAGGCTTTTCTCTTAATTTTTTTTTGCATCACCCCCTGTAACTGGGTTTATAGCAGTCATCTGCAGTTGCTTTTTTCCAGTGTGTGATTCAGATATTCACTTATGAGGAAAAAGAATTATGTGAAATGAAACTGTTAATTGTATCTCAACAGTAAATCAGGACAACTTGGCAGCTATGAATAACATAAAAGTTCTGCCTTTTATTAGGATATCTAATTTTAAAAATACATTAATTTAATTTGCCTTTTGGTGTGCTCCCTATTTTAGATATTGCTTCAGAACAGAAGTAAGATGTCGTTCAAGAATTTATAACTGCAACCCCATCCTCCAAAATAAACCAGGAGGTGTAGGTCCATCCACGAAAACTGAAAAATATCTGTTACTTTTGAGTCCCAGTCCCATGTGTTAGCAAAATCCCCCCGCTTCTTCCTGTTAAATGAGGCTAGACCACAATGATTAATGAACCTCTTCTTATTTGTCGGCTTCTTAAATCATTTGGAGAATGGTTTTGGATTTATTCTTCTATCTGCAGAAGGTCCTTAGTCTTTTGATGAGTAGGATACTTGCAGTTATTTAATTTCTTATTCTCATCTTTTAATTGAGCATCAATTCCTCTTGCCACTTTCCTACTGGAAAACATCAAATCATGAACTTGATCCCAAATTGCCACTCTAAAAAAGTATAATTTTATCAGATGGCACTTCATATTTATGACATTTCTTACTTTGTTGTAGGATTGCAATGTACCTAAATAATGCAATTTAAAAAAATTAAAGCAGCCTGTGGGTACAGGGTTAAGAAACCTCTTCTGGTCATTAAATTGCTGCTGGGATCAAGAGGAATTCATCTTCCACTTTCCAACTCCTCATGAGAGATTAGCACGTTCAGAAGACACCAACATCTCGCAGGAGTTTCTGGGCTGGATTCAGTTGGTAGTGCATTATATCCGGATAGGAAGGTGCTGGGTTTTGCTGCTGCTTTGGAGCAATAGAGGAGATAAGCTTACAAAAGCAGCATCTGAGCCTTGAAATGAAATGTGGTATTTACAGTGCTTGCCAAACCGCTGTACCGAAGCTCTACTTGAAATACAAGGAGCATTTTTAACTTCACCTCTCTGCTCCTTTACTTTCACAGGACACTTCAAGCTACCTCTCTTCCAGAAGAACTTTAGGCAAAATGTACGATCAAAGGAAACTAGAAACAAACCATCATGGTGAAAATAAAATTTCCTTTATCATATACCCTCACTGATTTAATTTAATTAAATACCAACTTTAAGGATCCCAGCTTAATTTTTATTCTTTTAAGAATAAAGTTCTGTTTAAGTTCTGTCATTCCAGACAAGTTATCATTTAAATGCCTCCAATGTTTCAGTACAGAATATGCTAGGGGAGACCTGGGATGTATGAAAGAACCCATGTCTGCTTAATTCAGCTCCCATCGGAATCCGTAGAAATTCCATGTTTCTTCCACAGAAACAGATTTATGCCAGTGGAGGATGCTCTTGAAAATTTTATCACTACCTATAAAGAAATCACTTTACTTGTCCCTACATAAACACTCTTGCTCATGTAGCACCTTGCAACCCATGCAGGCAGTTGAGAGATGACAAACCTTTCATCAGAGTTGCACGAAAAGGAGAATTTCAGGTAAGTGGAATAGAATAACTGTAAACTGGAAATAAGCCAGGCCACTCCAGTTGAAATCTGAATTTATTCAAAACAGAAGGTGGGGGTGGTTGTTTCATCTTCAGAGATGAACCATCTTCTAGTATGTTGGATTTCTTTCTTGTTTTATTGTATTGATTTGTGTTTGAATCATCTAGAAATTAACAGAAAAGGAATTAACAGAAAAATAAAACTAAACTATAGGCGATCCTAACACAAGCAGACAGCTTGGGGAGAGACCCAGGATTTACTTCCCACCTTACAGGTTTGTTATACCTTCATTTTAAAAGGACATTTATGGGAGCTTCTGAAAAAATGCTCTGCTGACTGAGAGCTAAGCCCTGGTTTCCCCTTTTCATTTTCACGCAGATGAGGCCTAAACTTGCGTAGAAAAAAAAATGAAATCAAGAAATGAGATAGATAAGCTGCAGAAGTCGGATCTCATTTCCAGTACTTGATGTTCAGCAGGTTTTACCTACCTTCATGTCATTTACTTATCTCAGGCATAGCTGTAATGTCAATGGGGACAAGCAGTAAAAAAAGTGTTATCCCAGATTCAGAGTAGTAGCTAGAAAGTCAAAGGGGATTTTTTTCCTAATTTAACCAGTCATCTTCTACGTAGATCTTGAGTGAAGGGAAAGTGCAAGAATTTGGAGCATCTTGCTTGTAGCAGTGGACTCAGCCATGTGAGTAATTCCCTTCATAGTACCATAGAATTGTTTAGGTTGGAAAAGACTTTAAGATCATTGAGTCCAACCACTAAGCCAGCACTGCCAAATTCACCACTAATCCATATCCCCAAGTGCCACACCTACATGTCTTTGAAATCCCTCCAGGGATGGTAACTCAGCTGTCTGGCAACAAACACCCCCAGGTCCTATTCCACTGGGCAGAAAATACTGGCCCCAGTACTGGGCCCTTAGGAACAACACTTGTAACTAGGTTTAACTCCACTCACCACCATTCTTATCCAGCCAGATTTTTCCCCAGTGAAGAGCGCACATATCCAAGCCATAAACACCCAGTTTTTCCAGGAGAATGCTGTGAAAGATACATTGTCGAAGGCTTTACTAATGTCTAGGCAGACATCACAGCCTTTCCTGCATCCACTAAGTGGGTCACATTGTCACAGAAGGAGATCAGGCTGGTCAAGCAGGACCTGCCTTTCATAAATCCTTGCTGGCTGGGCCTGATCCCCTGGTTGTCCTGGACATGTCACGTGATGTCACTCAAGATGATCTGCTCCATAGTCTTCTCTGGCACGGAGGCCAGACTGAGGGCGTGTAGTTCCCCAGATCCTCCTTCCAGCCCTTCTTGCAGATGTTCAGCAGGTTCATGAAAGAGTTGCAGTTACCATGCTTCCAGAAGGGAACGGGCTTCGGTGAGACCCTGGCCAGGCAGTGGCAATATCACCCTCAATTGGTTTGTGTCTATAATACAGACATTTTTTCACATCTTTACATAGCCCAAGCAGCTTGTCTCTAAGTCTGTCCAGACTCCACCTTCCCAGAAAATGAGATAAATTAATTTTTTTCTGATAATGATGAGTATGATCTTTGGTGCTGAATATTAATTCATATGCAAAAGCTTCAATGGCCACTTGCCAAAGCTATTTAATATTTGTAGCTACTGAGCAAACCTTGCTTCAATTGCCACCGATGCATGGGAGCCCAAGCTACAAGGCACTTCTACCTGGTCATTCTTGAAAGCATGAGGCACAAGGGAGAAATCACTGGCTGAGAGTGGACCTCCACTCTCACTGAAGTATCTTATTCCCACAAGGACTGTTTCCAGTTTCCAGCTTGATATAGAAATTGTGGAGCTATTCTCTTTTCTAGACAAGTCTGGGAGAAAGCATCTAGTTCATGTTATGTGTTATATGGTGATTACATTTCTATGCTAAATTCACCCTTCATGTATGTCTGTCTACAGATCTTGCCATGGCTACTGTTCTGTTGAATACACTTCCATTCAAGGCAGAATCTTTCTTGCCACCATGTGTAATTTCCATTGCAAGCTTCTATGTCCCAGTTACATGGCATTATGTTTTCCATATAGGATCAGAAAGAAAAGGATTAGGTGCAATAAATGAAGAGATTTGAAAGTATAAGCTACAAAAATTAAGCAATCTGACTGGGTCACCAAGAGTTCCAAGCAGAGAAATTAACACCGCTTGGAACTAATTAGCTCTATTAGCTTCCTTCATGCTAATTTATCTGTGAAGAAAGAGGGGGGAAAAATACAGAAACTGTGCTTTTTATACAGCTACTAGGAGAGTAAACACCCAAAAGTTCTGCAGGCTAAAGTTAGAGTGTGTGTGATCAAATACATAGCTCTGCTCCCACAGCCGCGTCCCTTTGGATCCCTCGGGATATCCCCCTGGATCTCCGGGGCTGCAGTTGCACAGCAGCGCTCCGGTTTCCCAGCACATTTTTCTTCCAGGCGCCACGCGTGTACAAGGGGCTGCTCACAGGGGTGCAGCTGCCAGAGCGAGAGCTTCTTTCCACTCCTTTTTCTCCCATTAATCTGCTCCGTGACGACAGCAGAACCAAACAAAGCCTCTCGGTGCAGGTAGTTCCTGTGATCTAGTGCCCGGCTGAGTGTCTGACAAAGCCTTTTTTGGCTTGGGACCAAGGCTGTGCTGTGCTGTGGGTGAATTAGGNAACCAAACAAAGCCTCTCGGTGCAGGTAGTTCCTGTGATCTAGTGCCCGGCTGAGTGTCTGACAAAGCCTTTTTTGGCTTGGGACCAAGGCTGTGCTGTGCTGTGGATGAATTAGGGGAAGGGAGATCAGCGCTGCAACTGTGTAGATACAGCAAATCTGAGCTAAAGGTTCGTGTGCTTACCTAGAGCACAGAAACATCCCCGCTGTCCCTCCCCTGAGTAAAAGTGTCTGCAGTATCAGGTGGGGTCCTACCCCACATTACTCAGGTTCCAAATTTATTCAGTCTTATTTTATGTAGTTCATTTAGGTTTATCCAGTGTGATAAATTGTCAGTGCTGTTTCCTAAACTATTTACGTTCTCATTTGACCGCACTACAATCGCTGCTTAAGTAATTTTGATTTATTCACGTGTCCCAGGAAAGTAAACCTGCTCTGTAACAACTGCTACTAGGACAAGGCTTTCCAACAAGAGTTCTTCAGAGAAGCTGATGTTTAAATATCTAAAATGAAGTAAAAATATAGAAAATATGCTGAGGGTGCTGGATGAGACAGCAAAGATGAGTTTTCTGTCCCCAGTTTCTATCAGGGTTGTCACACTATTCTACACTTTACAAATTTACTTTTAGGCTACACTTTGAAATCATGAATAGATGAATAAACTGAATCTATATTAAAAGGACACAACAAAATATATAGTGAGCATTATGCTATAAACCATGTTCCATGAACATAAAAAATTCAGGGCAACCAAATGTAATCCATTAGTTTCTGAGAAACTTGAACAAAGATGTGACTGGACTAGGATGGCTTTTCAGCAGTAAACAGCATCACTATAGAACAGCTGCAAGAGACTTTAAATATTAGAGTGTTTATAGTGTGTAAGCGTGATGGACAGGTGGGGAAAAGGGAATTTTGGTTTGGTGGTTTGGGGTTTTTTTTCTTGTTTTTTTTTTTCTTTTTTTCTTTTATCAACTAAGTATTTTTCATGGAGATTTTACCAAAAAAAATTCCATCAGCCTCTTATAGTTCACCATGTATTGGCTGCAGACACTGAGATTCACAATGGATTGAGAGAAGAAAAGCTGTATTATTCTGATAAATTGTGCTGTTTTATAATATTAATTTGATCTGCAAAATTCCTCTCATCTGGGCTAAAGCAGATTTTTCTTTGGGCACACAAAATCTTATTATGTGTTCTCATTATCGTTCATCATTATGGTAAAGAGTAAGATAATACTGTATTGTGCCTAGACTTGAACACTTTAAGGGAATGTAAAAGGCTATATGAATATCTTATGAAGTGATTGCAAAATAAAATTGACATCAAAGTGATTTGACTATGTAACATATTATTCCCTCCCTGTAAAATTGGATTCCTGCTGAAAAACACTTTCCTTCTTTTGCATTTGTGAAAGAAAAAACATAAGCCTCTTGCCCTTATGGAACAATACAGCATTTTCCCATGTCTACAAGAGCAAAAGTATGCATCTTCAAGTGTACTTTTATTTGAAATTTATTTTTGGTACTTGCTTAAAATGAATCCACCCCTTTCCCATTCATTTCAGTGAGCTGCCCTAAAACTGCAACCTGAGTGTGACAGCAAAAACAGTGAACACACACTACAAAAGCATTAAGGGGGCTCCAGGGGCCAAAATAATCACCAGATATTAATTACTTGCTTAGCAGCTGGAGCAAAATATCTGGACAGAGAGGTGGCTGCCACAGAGGTCTGTGCAGATGCACTGTGTGACCTGGCTGTTGAGGTTCCCACATTCTCCAACTCCATTTCAACCTCCTTTTTCTTGAAATTGGTAACCAGCTTCCCATGCATGTCACACATTCGTGTTTGGAAATGCTGCTTTGCAGAAGATTTTAAGCTCAGTTGATGTTTCCATGATGTTCCTCTGGAAGTGTCCCTGCTGGTGGCCCTTGGGGACCTTGCTTGCAGGAACAGTAAATCCCACCGGAGAATGCCAACCCCTGGCAAGACACAGCGTGTCCACACGACACCAAGTACTGATCTGGCGTGAGCATACTTTGCCTGCTCAAATCTGTTTAAAATACTTTGAATGAGAAACTTCATCCTGCCACAACTTATGAGGAATTCGGTGTCCTACCACAGCTGCCCTAAAGTACTCATGAATACCCCACAGTTTGCAGATCAGTGATGACATTGATATGGATTGTATTCATCCTCCTGGATGCTTCAGCCATGCGTGGTATCAATTTTGTGACTATGAGGCCACTGCAAATTATTTATTCCCTACTATAGTTGGCTCTGCGTACATCAGCTTTCAGCTGATACCTTCCTTTGTCTTGATATGCGTTGGGAGGAACATCTTGGGCTCTTCGTGAAGCACCACACAAACCATGAAATGCAATTACAACCTTAGTTTTGCAATCTTTCTTTAATCTTCTTTTAATTAATTTAATTCTGATACCATTATCTAGATTACCCCATTCATTCAGCATCACAGCATCTATATCTTCATTCTCACTGGCAGGCTTTGGTAACTTTGCAAATGGGGCAGCTCTATCTCCCATTCGTACCTTTTGATCTTTACTAGCAACCTTCTTTTAATGTCTGCCGAGCTCAGCCTTTTATCAGGCAGAGCACTCCACCCTCCCTGGTAGAGGGGGCACTGCTCTGATAAATGTAGGCATGCAGAACTGAATTTCTATTCTCTACCTCTCCAGCTGATCCTGCTGGCCCGTCTTGGCTCTCCAGCCAGTTTTAAAACCAGTTCAACCAAATCCAATTTAAAACTGAAGGGCAGACAGGATTTCATAAAGTTTTACAGCCCATTCAAGTTTAACAAGTTTCAGGACCTGTGTCATCTCTGCTGGGGGATTTCTTTTGGTAACTTCCTTGGGTGGACAGTACTGGTGTGGGTGGGCAAACACAGTAACCTGGAGCTTGCAGCAGGCACTACAGATTAGAATGTATATAATCCATACTGTTTTATTGTTCCATTTACTTAGGTTTATGAAAAAGCTCAGCTGTTGCCTTTAGTGGCACAAAAATGCCATGCCGTTTGTACAATTAAATGGAAAGGTCCAAACTATTCCATGTATCTGTGACTCAATAGATAAGCTGTCCCCTCTTCTGCTTGGCCTTGGTGTGACCGTGGCTCAGCTGCTGTGAAGCAGGGACCCAGCAAAGAGGACAGGCATTGCAGCCAGGTCAGAGCAAGAGAAACCCAGGGGTCAGGATGCAGACTGGCATGACTTGCACCAAGATCTCTACTGGCCCCAGATCCATCCCATATTGCTCTGATAAAAATCCTTATTCTGGTACAATCTCTTTCTAAGTTGAAATAATTTCTATTAGCACACCTATGCCTGTACTATGTCGAGTAATTTTTAAATTGTGTAAATCCTAGTCTACCCCTCTGCTCAAGCAGGGTCATTTGGTACAGACAGCCCAGGACCATGACCTTTTATCTGTGATCGTGGCTTCTGAATATCTTCAAGGATGGGGACTCCACATAACCTCCCTGAGCAATCTTTGCAAGTGGTCAATGATCAACATCCTGGTCATGACAGCTTTTTTCCATGGTGTGTCTTGATGTTACACAAGATTTAACACAGAGTATATAAATTTTCAGAGATGCTGAGCAGATCCCATGGCTGGGATTGCTCATTACTTTTAAAGATCAGGCCAAAAAAGTGCTGTGGTTTTCCTCTTCTGGAGCAGTAAAAACTTCTGGATGAAAAGACAGCAGAGAAAGAATAAATCTGGGGTACAAACAGATACAGGTGCACTGCCTGCCCTCTGCCATTTTTTTCTAGTAACTTTAAACTCTGATGCACTCTGGCTCTCAGGCAAGGCACATTTTCAGAACCTCTCAGATGTCAGTGGTTGCAAAGCTCAGCTGAAAACTGAGCACAAATGGAAAATCCTGTCCTTTGGTCTCTCCTGGCATGTCAAGTATTTACTTTGACTTATTTAAAATTTACCTGCTCTGCCCTCATTTTCTCATTTCCACTTACTTCTACCATCATCATCATTTGGCTAAAAGACAAACTATCCAAACAAATCAGTGTTGCTTCCTGCCACGATCTAACAAAAAAAAAAAAAAATCCTGAGTGCAGAGACCAGGAGCTGGGAGGAAGGCAAGTATCAGCACACAGCCCCTGTGTGGTGCTGGTTTTCTCAGGTGATGGCCTATTTACGTGATGCTTTCCATACAACCCATGCTTGCCCTACCCATCACTGCCAAGGTGAAGCTGCCCAGCACAACAGCAAAAGAAGCTGCTCTGCCTAGTAGTGGAAAGGTCTTTTCCCAGCATATATTACAGTTTGCTTAGATGGGTGGTGAAAGACAGTGTGTTGATTTTAATGAAGATTGATAGTCAACATGAATATGCTGCCTGCCTTGCTTCTTTGCTGGGTGCTCAGCAGAGAGCCTGGCAAACCTTAAACAGTGGGATTGCCTGTTGATTTGGGGATTAAAAGCTGTCTGTGGAAGACTGTGCTAAGAAAATGTGCTGAGAGCTTCTGCTGAAGGGGCTAATTCATAGTCTAGTCAAGTAGCTTTATAACCATGTCTATCATGAAAATTTGTTATCAGCATATTGTTTGAATCACAGATCAATACACACTGGTTTTGGCAAATCTAATTAGATTTGATGGGGAAGAACATGGATGCACTTTTTAAGGCTCTGTAGTTCCCATCTTTCTATGCATAATTTCATTTTGAATTTGTTTAACAACAATTAAAAGCTGTGAATTGTGATACTGTGAAGAGGTCAGCCATGGTTATCCCACTCACTTAACCAGTGCTATCTGTCACCCATGCTGAGAACAAGAGACTGGGAGCCAGAACTCCAGTGCCTCCCAGTTACACCAGTCAGAACTCAATGTGCACTCTCTGTATGGCCACAGGCAAGATATTTTACATATCTGCACCTCAGTTTACATATCTGTGAACTTGGATATAGCATATATATGCATCTTAAGGGCATTATAAGACTTCATTGATCACTACTACTTCTAAGCTGCTTCCATTCCTTCTGCTTCCACTGTACAACACAACATTAATTATCATAATTTGAGACGTAGCAGGGGCACAACTTGGTGCTTATCTGCCTTTGTGAGTACTGTGGCTGCTCTGCAGTTGTTTAAATCTCTTATTGGTACAGCAAGGATACCAGCTAAAGGTGTCCATCATGAGGTCAGGGCTTAAATGGGACATTCCCCAGGACTTAACTGGTGAGCAGCTTATGACAGATGCCCACACCAGATACTTCTGCCTCCCTTAGGTCTTTTCTCCAGTGCTGGTGGAGTTTCTTTAGTGGCTGTGTAATTGGTTTGCCTGTACGCATATCCTGTACCTTGTAGCATAGGAGCAGCAGCATCATGACTGTGAAATGGACTTAAAATCCCGGGACAGTGTCCTGCTGTGGTGCACGTCTTTGCCACAGGAGCTGGGAAGAAAGGGGCCAGCACAGGCCAAAGGCTCAGGGTGCAGCCACTGTCCAAGCAGCAGAGAGATGCAAAGGAGGGTGTTGGACCAGATGTCCCACTTCTTGGGGTGGTGCTGGGTTATTACATGAGACATGGGCAGTGGTGCCACTGTCACCAGCGGTCCTAATGAGAGCACAAGTCTCCCAGCTGTCTCCGAGAAAGATCCTATATCTGCAGCCACAAACCAGCCTGTCCAAGCCCCCAGAGGACCCAGCCCCTATGCCTGGCCCATGGCTGTGCCCACGCAGGCAGTGAGGGGCACATCCATTAGCAAGCACTCTGGGAAAGCTGAACTTTACATGAGTGCATAAATAGCAACTGGTCTTGAAAGGAGAAGGACGCCAGGTCCAGCACAGGTTTCACACACCATCCCCCACTTCCCTGCTATTGCTGGAGGTGCACTGTGCATTGCCCAAAGCTCAGACTGTGGCTTGGCTGTGTCAACAGGCCTGTCGTGACAGTCCATGGTCTGCCATTGTCACTCTCCCTTGAAAATTGTTCACAGGAGTGTTGTATATTTGTTATAGATGGAGAGATTAATGTAAAGGGTAAAAAAGGAAAGTAAACAGAAAGGGAAGGACCCTGGGGATACCACAGTGGTGTCTGCCAGCTTGGCTGGTCTGACCTGTTTATAATGTCTAACACAATCACAGGTGCCAAAGAATAACCGACAAGTTAAACAGTTCCCTCTTTGAGATTTAGCAACAGGATCTTTGTGTGAGGAAAGCAGAGATCCTGCTGTTTTCCCAGGAGCTGAGTGCTTCAGAAATAGGGGAGCAGACACCAGGCTCTCCTCTGGAGACTGGTGCCATTTTACCTGCTGCTGTTGAAACACAGAGTTTTCCTGTGGGCACAGGGCTCTCCTGTGACCAGACCTGTGGCCCTTATCTCTCATCCAAGGGTATCTTCACATCTATGGTTTTCTGTCTCTGCTGACAGCACCACTTTCCACTTCCTCTCAAAGGCATGCAACTTCTCTTCTGATCTTTCACCCTTCAGACAAAACAAACTCATTCTCCCCAAGGATTTAGTCAGTCTCTTTCCCAGGGGCTTCCTGGGAAATCTGGCTGGGACCTGAATGGTGCTGCCTTCCTCTCTCTTGAATTCTCTCTTGTTCACAGCATTCTTTTTTTCACTAATGATGCCAAACATCCGGCTCACAGTTTTGATAGCCCTCCCCCAAACGCAAGCATGCTCATCTCTGGATCTACTTTCCAACTTCAGTAATGCATACATTTGGTTTCACTTTATTCCAGTGCTTTCTTCTTTCTTGAATAACATTCAAGATAGTAATTTTAAATGCTCTTCATAATCTCTAATGGAGTTTTTGTATGTCTCTGTTCTACTAGCTCAGTCTTGCTGCAGATGCAGAAAGGCATCTCTTTGAAAAGTCATATTTCTTTTTTTTTTTCCAATTATTTTTATGCCACAAACTTGAGGAATATATGGAGCATCTGAGTCACATGCTTCTGTAGCTGATAGCTGGGCCATCAGTGACAAGTCTTATTTCTGTGCTTCATACCAACTCTGAATATCCTCTTTCTCTGCTCTGGAGTCCCATTTAAGCTACCCAGAATCTGTTCTTCATCTCACATTGAACACTGAGAACACATAGAAAGCACTGGAAGTCTTTCCAGAAGCTTCATAAAATTTCCAGTCTTTATTTTTGCTGTTATTGTCCCCTGCTCCCAGCTCTTAGAGCTTTGTCCCCAACAAAATTACAGGTGAGCAACTGTCACCTAGAGATGGGTCACTCCAGCCTGTTTGGGTACTGGAATGCCTTTTCTTTAAATTAATATGAGACCTTAAATTAAAAGCCTGGGAAAAGAAATTAATTATGATAAGCACCATTGCATTTTCCCATTGTTTTATCACAGAATGATCTTGATATTGGTAAATACAGCAGGGAGGTATGTGTAAGAGTGAGGACGAGAGCTGATTGTGTCAAATCATAACACCTGCCTGTAACACCTGGCTGTAAATACATTCAGGATGACAATTAGGTGGTTTCTAATCCTCAGAGGAGAAAAATTCCAAGATAATATCCAAGCAGGTGAAGTGAGGACAAGACACTGATGTTCAACTTAATGTCTTTATGAGCAGGTTGATGTGAAATGTTGGTTTCTATTAGGAGAGGAGCAGATGCAATGACCTAACCCTTCCTCCTGAGTGTCTGAGATGACTGAGGGGTTTTTGGAGAGTTCTGAATTGAATTGACCTGGAACAAGCTTAATCCCTGGATGAGGGAAGGTATAATTACTGCTATGACTACACACTCAGCTGTTTTTTCTGCTGTGTCTCTCCATGACCCATGTTTGCAGGGAACATGTGGTGGTTTGCTCCAGCCTCTGCTGCATCTACTTGCCCTGGCTGATGACACTTCACTTTCCAGCTGCCTGTGGTGACCAGCTGGAACCTGTCACCTCTGCTCTCTAGTAACCTCAAAGAACATATCACACCTCTCCTTGGCTCCACTGGCACAGATTAAGAAGCACTCATGTGATCCGTGCTGCTGGCAAAGCTTGTGGGGTCATAGGCAGGGACGCAAAAGCAGAATGCTAGAGGGTAGAATGCTTCAGCTGCCACAGCCTCGTTGCAGCCTGACCCCTGATCTTTGCCTCAGATCTTCCTTTGTCCTCGAAAGAGCGTGCTGCGTCAGTTGGCCTTGACTTTGCTCTGTTTAATTTGCAGAGGTGAACTTAGAGCAATGCAATTGCCTTGTGTAAGTACATTAAGCTGTCGTAAGGATGATTACACTCAAGTTCTTTATTGATATGAGACTATTCAGATCATATTATGAGATGATTTTTAGAGTACAAACACTAGATAGGCTGCTGGCCTGAGCAATAAGAACACAAGGCATATTCTACGTGCCTTTTTACATTTCCTGCAATGAGAGACCCTTGATGTGATGGAAACAGAGGGTCTCCGCCTGGTTGCTGAGGCTCCAACTGTGCCATCACAGGGGGATATGCTTGGTGGTCAGCTGCCACCCCCCCTGCCAGACTCCCTGGAAAGGTATAATGGGTGATTTGTGAATTTTTAGGGGATGTGGGGTCTGACTTCCAAACCCCAGGACTGCCTTGCAGTGGAGGGGAGCAGCATGTCCTTGTGCCACAGGTTGCAGAGGTCCCTCCTGGAGCTACGTCTGGATAACCTATGTGATCATGGTCTTGCTTCTCTGTGTGTAAAGAGGCAGGCAAACATTTTTACTCCTCTTCATGATATTTTCCTGGCTTTGTCATGCCAGGAATCGAACATGAAAATACCTATCTCTCGTCATGACACACAGAGCTGTGTTCACAGCCATGCTGCTGGTGCTGGTAATACCCGGGCAAGTCTGTGGCATCAGGAAAACCTCTATTAATTTGAGCTGATGTTTTAACAGCAGATTCCCTATGTGTTTTGCCAAGGAAGGAAGGGAGTCTTAGGTAGAAAGGAATGAAAACTCAATTTTCAGAGCTATTTGATACATATTTCTCTTCTCATCTGCCAGCTGGGAGCTGTGAAGGAGCCATCAGGGCCCCATTTTAAGGCCAGTACCCATGTGAAAGCAGAGTAATAGTTTTATGCCACTGCTTCTCCCAAACCCCAGAGTGGGAATTGGCTTGGAGAAAAAAGTGTGTCAGTGTGCTCCAGAAAAAATTGTGTCCGTGCGTTTCAGAAAAAAATGTGTCGGGGTGCTCCAGCACTTGGCCCTTTTCACCTGATAAAATGAACCTTTGGTGTCATGAGTAACCTTAGATTTTGATCTTTCTCCTGAGTTCACTGACCGTGGGAAGTAATTTATTTAGGATTTGGTTTCCAGCCAGTTGTAGGAGTATGGCCCAAAGTGATCTCCTCCACCTCTCTTCCACTGCAGCAGTTTGCTGAAAGGGACAGCACAAAAACCTTTAATCTACCTGCTCAGGAGGGCTCCCACCTCTCTTACCACGAGCATGCAAAGCCTCTTTTTTTAAAATGTTGTATCTTGTTAAATTGCAGGACCACAGAGTTGCAGCTTGGATTTATACTATAATTTCGTGCCTTTTGCACAAGCATTTTCTTCTCCTGTAATGACTGGGTAGTTTTTGCAGATCAGCTCTTTCTTGAAATAGTCAAAGCATTGTAGGGGAGTTGGAACATATTTACTAATTAAATGGAGCAGCATGTGTTATCCACATGAAGATGTCACTATGCTGGGTAGAGACAAGCTCTGTGCAGAGGCTGATTAGCTTGGTGTGACAGTGGCAGCTCCCAGGCTGGGCACCACAACCCATGCAGATGCCAGCACCCTCTCAGGTTGTACACACTGCAGAAGTGACACTGCAGCTCCCACCTCATTGCTAAGGTGCCAGCACAGTAGGATTCTAGGTTCCCTTCTGGAGAGAGCAATAGCCGTATGGACAGAAATCTCACATGGCATTGAGGCTTCTACTTCATTTTGGCTCCAGCCTGGAATCAAGGCAGTACATATTTTTTCTTAGTTTGTTTAAAAGAAAAGTAACAAAAAATGGAAATAAAGCTTGTTCTCTCCGTATACTGGAGATTTGCTCTTTTCCTCTATCAACAGTCTGCTGCCTGTTCTGTGTTCTCAGTGTTCTCTCTTCGCGTTCTTGGAGGGCTGCAAAGCTACTTTGTATATTTGTGTGTGGGATGTTTGTATCCTTCTCGCCTGTGATAATATGGAGACAGCCATGATATGCCAGCACTTGGGTGAATAGTATTTAAAAGAAAAAAAAAAAAAAGGATTTCTACAAAAAGCAAACTCGCAGTGCTCGGGAGAAACGGGGCCGAAGGCTTCTGTTGGGATGAACAACCGCGGGGGACGGGCAGCGCAGGCTCCCGTGCTGCCCATCCGCTGATGTTGAAGCTGATTCCGCTCTTCCGCGACACCTTCCTGTCCGTGGGAGCAGGACGGGGTCCCGTAACCTCCCCGTGCACGCTGCGCGCCTCCGCGCCGGCTTCCTCCGCACCTGCGGAATGCCGTCGGAAAAAAACTGGTCTTTTACTTAATTATTTTCAATGTACGCCGAGGTACTGGCGGTGCGGTGCGGGCGGTGCGGTGCCGGCGGTGCGGTTCTGTGTGGTGCCGGCGGTGCAATGCGGAGCGGTGCCGGCGGTGGGATGCGGAGCGGTGCCGGTGGTGGGATGCGGGGCAGGAGCGCGGAGCGGGCGGTGGGATGCGGTGAGATATGGGGCGTTGGGATGCGGGGCGGTGGGATGCGGTGGGATGCGGTGGGATGTGGTGGGATGCAAGGCAGGAGCGCGGTGCGGGAGGTGGGATGCGGGGCGCTGGGATGCGGTGGGATGCGGGACAGGAGCGCGGGGCTGGCGGTGGGATGCGGTGTGACGTGGTGAGATGCGGTGGGATGCAATGGGATGTGGTGGGATGCGGGGCAGGAACTCGGGCTGGCGGTGGGATGCGGTGGGACGCGGTGGGATGCGGAGGAATGCGGTGGGACGCGGAGGGATGCGGTGGGATGCGATGGGATGCAGTGGGATGCCGTGGGATGCGGTGGGATGCGGGNGGGATGCGGAGCGGTGCCGGTGGTGGGATGCGGGGCAGGAGCGCGGAGCGGGCGGTGGGATGCGGTGAGATATGGGGCGTTGGGATGCGGGGCGGTGGGATGCGGTGGGATGCGGTGGGACGCGGTGGGACGCGGGCAGGAGCGCGGGGCGGGCTGCGCTCGCTGCCCCGGGCTGCGGCCGCGGGCGGCGGGGGGCGGTGACGTCACAGAGCCGCTCGCCAGCACAACGTTCCATTGAGCCGAGCGCGTGCTCGGGCGAGCACATGGGCAGCGGGGCCCGCGCCGC